>CM062294.1:147254414-147499776 GCA_031216915.1 Pictodentalium vernedei
GTAGTACGCAGTACCGCTGTGCATTGTGTAGTACAGTCGTGGGTCATGATGTAGAAGAGCTCACAGCTGCTAGTCGTTGCTCGGTGGTTCTCTCCGGGTACTCTGGCTCATCCACCCGTAAACCTGTCACCGACACGATATGACCCTGGTTGTTAAAGTGTAGTTAAACACCAATAAATAATTAAATCAATTAATTAATAAATGAATAACTTGGGTTGAATTTAGTGCATCAGAGAGAATTTTCCCAAAATATTGTCTGCACATTTTCTACATTTCGAACAAGACACCCACCCCCTACTAACGTGTGACATTTTCCCAGATTAAGCCCAATATTCTCACATATAAAGCCTCCTGATGTTGTATTTATGTTAAGAGTGTGATGTACAACATCATCTTTAAGGTTTGAAACACAAATGATGGTATATATTAGCTGATATATTGATATATTTTTAAAAAATTCAAAAAATTGCACAAGTTGGAAATGCACATTTTTGGCACACTCAAGAGACCCACCCCCCCCCCACACCCCCCCCCCCCCCCCCCCGCAATTTGTTGGTGACACAGAATTGCATTTTTGGTTCAAATATAATCCTTTTACCATCGTTTCAGGTACAGTGGAGCCCACTTAACTGTATATCTCTCAACTGAATAACCCTGTTAATTGAATATAGTTTTCAAATACAAAATCATTTACCATGCCTTTAATACAAATGCATATGGGTTGTAGATTTAAACTCCTGATAATGTAACAATTTTTTGTAAGATCCAATGCAGGCATTTACTCTATTACATCTAGTTTGACAGAGCTCCATGAGCTCTGTCAAACAAGATATAATAGAATAAATGCTCAGTTTAACTCAGAATTCAGGAATATAACCAAATCTCTGTTTATTGAATACTCCTGTTAATTGAATAAATTCCACTGGTAAATTGACTTTTCAATTAACAGTGTTCCACTGCACTAATTATTTGACTAAAAAGTAAATCTGTGACTGAAAGATTGTACTTCATAAAAATATAAAGAAAAAAGCCCAAAATGTATCATTATCCAGTCTCTTCAGTTACATTTTATTGATGTGATGAAGTGTAGTGAGTAGTGCCAAAGATATAATTTTACAATTATACAAATATATGCATGATTGGAACAAGCTCCAATAACAGTTACATCTCTATCATTCAATTGACAAAACTACATCTCTTTAACTTTGCAATGATTAATTTCTGTTTGCTTCATTCCATATAGATTAAGTAATTTTAGACCAACGTCGGCCTTAGTGGACTTGGTCTAAGTGGAATTGGTCTACATGGAAGACACCAGATTTCAGCCTGCAGATTTGTTCCATAAACAACTAGGAATTTAACCAATTTAATCTTGTTTGACAGAGATTGTTTGTACTACCAAAACATGCTGTTTATGTCAACCGTTTTACACAGATAAATAGCAACAACTAACATGCAATTTCACTTTCGCGATATTGCACACTAGTTTTGGCTATTTATTTTAGTCGTGAAATATTGTCAAGTCTGATTGGCAAATGCATGTGATTAGGAATTTAATTTACTAACAGAAGGACGAATATTGTAATTCATAGAAAAGAAAAGCAAAGTAAAGAAAATATGTGTAATTACCCAGTCTCTCCGTGATCACTTGTCACTTCAACAACATATCCAGCATTGACTTAGCACTGCATACTGTATACAATATTTTCATTGTGAAATTAGACTTTTTGATGTACTGCCCTCCTCCAAAATATCCCCATGAGGTATTCTGCTCCACAATATTTACAATTTTCTTCATAATTAAAAGAGCTGAAAACAGAGGAGATGGACATGTGAAATAATGTTGAAAACAATGCAGCTGTTGTTTGAGTGCTAGATTATTTCTGGTGGTCAAATCAGTGCTTATCAATATATGTTTATTACAAATTATTGGAGAATGCTGACAGGCGCTGTCCAATAGTTAGTAAAAAAGCAAATGTATGTGAACTAATTTTTATTTTCTTTCGACTGACAATAAAACATGAGCAATGAATATAAAGATTTTAGCATGGTACTCTCACTTTTCTTTAAAGCCATGATAGTGGATTCCATAATGCAACCAGTTAAATTTCCACATTAAATGAAAAAACAATAATGTATGATAGTTTCCACTGTTTCCACCATTCCCACTGACCATTTCCACTATTTCCACCGCTTCCGCTGTTTCCACCGTTTCCACCATTCCCACTGACCATTTCCACTGTTTCCATCATTCCCACTGTTTGCAAAATGTTAGTATTTGTAGGATTTAAAGATTTTCTAAATATTGTTTCCACTGTTTCCACCGTTTCCACTATTTCCACCGTTTCCAAAAAATGTTAGTACTTGCAGGATTTTAACATTCTAAACGATTGCAATACCAAATATTGTTACTTGATGATAATACTTGAGCAGAGTTGTTACCAGGCGATAATACATTACCAAAGTATAATTGTTTCCAGTGTTCCCAGTGTTTCCAGGAAACCTACTTCCCGACAGCATGGGCAACATGAGGACGGACATTATCGTCCATCAGAATGAATAGTACTGTGAATTTAGTTACTTATTCCCGTTTCCTTATTCGACATTCAAAATTCGAAACAAATTACCGGATAATTTGGTGTTGGTGGGTGCCCCCCAGGAATAAAGAAGATTGACACCTCAACCAATCGGACCACATTTAGGGGCCCTACAAAGGCCCAAAAAGGGCCCGTTAGAAAATATCACCAAAGCAGGTTAAAATCACGGGATATTTTGGTGTCGACGGGTGGTCCCCGAAGAATAAAGAAGATTGATACCTCAACCGCCCCAATCGGACCACATTTAAGGGCCCTACTAAGGCCCCAAAAAAGGGCCAGTTACAAAATATCACCAAAGCAAGTAAAAATCACGGGATATTTTGGTGTTGATGGGTGACCCCCGAGGAATAAAGAAGACTGACACCTCAACCGCTCCAATCGGACCACATTTAGGGGCCCTACTAAGGCCCCAAAAAGGGCCAGTTACAAAATATCACCAAAGCAAGTTAAAATCACGGGATATTTTGGTGTTGATGGGTGGCGCCCAAGGAAGAAAGAAGATTGACACCTCAACCGCCCCAATCGGACCACATTTAGGGGCCCTACTAAGGCCCCCAAA
This sequence comes from Pictodentalium vernedei, assembly GCA_031216915.1. Lineage (NCBI taxonomy): Eukaryota > Metazoa > Mollusca > Scaphopoda > Dentaliida > Dentaliidae > Pictodentalium > Pictodentalium vernedei. The sequence continues at coordinate 147,257,571 of CM062294.1, forward strand.
AGGGCCAGTTACAAAATATCACCAAAGCAAGTTAAAATCACGGAATATTTTGGGGTTGATGGGTGGACCCCGAAGAAAAAAGAAGATTGACACCTCAACCACCCCAATCGGACCACATTTAGGGCCCTACTAAGGCCCCCAAAAGGGCCAGTTACAAAATATGACCAAAGCAGGTTAAAATCACGGGATATTTTGGTGTTGATGGGTGGCCCCCGAGGAATAAAGAAGATTGACACCTCAACCGCCCCAATCGGACCACATTTAGGGGCCCTGCTAAGGCCTCGAAAAAGGGCCAGATACAAAATATCACCAAAACTGGTTAAAATCAGGGGATATTTTGGTGTTGATGGGTGGCCCCCGAGGAATAAAGAAGACTGACACCTCAACCACGCCAATCGGACCACATTTAGGGGCCCTAGTAAGGCCCAAAAAGGGCCAGTTACAAAATATCACCAAAGCAGGTTAAAATCAGGGGATATTTTGTTGTTGATGGGTGGCCCCCGAGCAATAAAGAAGATTGACACCTCAACCGCCCCAATTGGACAACATTTAGGAGCCCTACTAAGGCCCAAAAAAGGGCCAGTTACAAAATATCACCAAAGCAGGTTAAAATCACGGGATATTTTGGTGTTGATGGGTGGCCCCCGAGCAATAAAGAAGATTGACACCTAAACCATCCCAATATGACACATTTAGGAGCCCTACTAAGGCCCCAAAAAGGGCCAGTTGCAAAATATCACCAAAGCAGGTTAAAATCACGGGATATTTTGGTGTTGATGGGTGGCCCCTGAGGAATAAAGAAGATTGACACCTCAACCGCCCCAATCGGACCACATTTACGGGCCCTACTAAGGCCCCAAAAAGGGCCAGTTACAAAATATCACCAAAGCAGGTTAAAATTGGGGGATATTTTGGTGTTGATGGGTGGCCCCCGAGGAATAAAGAAGATTGACACCTCAACCGCCCCAATCGATCAACATTTAGGGGCCCCACTAAGGCCCCAAAAAGGGCCAGTTACAAAATATCACTAAAGCAGGTTAAAATCTCGGGATATTTTGCTGTTAATGGGTGGCCCCCGTAGAATAAAGAAGATCGACACCTATACCGCCCCAATAGGACCACATTTAGGGGCCCTACTAAGGCCCCAAAAAGGGCCAGTTACAAAATATCACCAAAGCAGGTTGAAATCACGGGATATTTTGGTGTTGGTGGGTGGCCCCCGAGGAAAAAAGAAGATTGACTCCTCAACCGCCCCAATCGGACCACATTTAGGGACCCTAATAAGGCCCCAAAAAGGGCCAGTTACAAAATATCACCAAAGCAGGTTAAAATCACGGGATATTTTGGTGTTGATGGGTGGACCCCGAGGAATAAAGAAGATTGACACCTCAACCGCCCCAATCGAACCACATTTAGGGGCCCTACTAAGGCCTCGAAAAGGGCCAGTTACAAAACATCACCAAAGCAGGTTAAAATCATGGGATATTTTGGTGTTGATGGGTGGCCCCCGAGGAATAAAGAAGATTGACACCTCAACCGCCCCAATCGGATAACATTTAGGGGCCATACTAAGGCCCCAAAAAGGACCAGTTACAAAATATCACCAAAGCAGGTTAAAATCTCGGGATGTTTTGGTGTTGATGGGTGGCCCCCGAGGAATGAAGAAGATCGACACCTCAACCGAACCAATCGGACCACATTTAGGGGCCCTACTAAGGCCCCAAAAAGGGCCAGTTACAAAATATCACCAAAGCAGATTGAAATCACGGGATATTTTGGTGTTGATGGGTGGCCGCCGAGGAATAAAGAAGAATGACACCTCAACCGCCCCAAGCGGACCACATTCAGGGGACCAAGTAAGGCCCCAAAAAGGGCCAGTTACAAAATATCACCAAAGAAAGTTAAAATCACGGGATATTTTGGTGTTGATGGGTGGCCCCCGTGGAATAAAGAAGATTGACACCTCAACCGCCCCAATAGAACCACATTTAGGGGCCCTACTAAGGCCTCAAAAAGGGCCAGTTACAAAACATCACCAAAGCAGGTTAAAATCACGGGATATTTTGGTGTTGATAGGTGGCCCGCGAGGAATAAAGAAGATTGACACCTCAACCGCCCCAAACGGACCACATTTAGGGGTCCTACTAAGGCCCCAAAAGGGCCAGTTACAAAATATCACCAAAGCAAGTTAAAATCACGGGATATTTTGGTGTTGATTGGTGGCCCGCGAGGAATAAAGAAGATTGACACCTCAACCGCACCAATCGGACCACATTTAGGGGCACTACTAAGGCCCCAAAAAGGGCCAGTTACAAAATATCACCAAAGCAAGTTAAAATCACGGTATATTTTGCAGTTGATGGGTGGCCCCCGAGGAATACAGAAGATTGACGCCTCAACCGCCCCAATAGGACCACACTTAGGTGCCCTACTAAGGCCCCAAAAAGGGCCAGTTACAAAACTTCACTAAAGCAGGTTAAAATTACGGGATATTTTGGTGTTGATGGGTTGCCCCCGAGGAATAAAGACGATTGACACCTTAACCGCCCCAATCGGGGAACATATAGGGGCTCTACTAAGGCCCCAAAAAGGGCCAGTTACAAAATATCACCAAAGCAGGTTAAAATCACAGGATATTTTGGTGTTGATGGGTGGACCCCGAGGAATAAGGAAGATTGACACCTCAACCGCCCCAATCGAACCACATTTAGGGGCCCTACTAAGGCCTCAAAAAGGGCCAGTTACAAAACATCACCAAAGCATTTTAAAATCACGGGATATTTGGGTGTTGATGGGTGGCCCCCGAGGAATAAAGAAGATTGACACCTCAACCACCCCAATCGGACAACATTTAGGGGCCATACTAAGGCCCCAAAAAGGGCCAGTTACAAAATATCACCAAAGCAGGTCAAAATCTCGGGGTATTTTGGTGTTGATGGGTGGCCGCCGATGAATAAAGAAGAATGACACCTCAACCGCCCCAATCGGACCACATTCAGGGGACCAAGTAGGGCCCCAAAAAGGGCCAGTTACAAAATATCACCAAAGAAAGTTAAAATCACGGGATATTTTGGTGTTGATGGGTGGCCCCCGTGGAATAAAGAAGATTGACACCTCAACCGCCCCAATAGAACCACATTTAGGGGCCCTACTAAGGCCTCAAAAAGGGCCAGTTACAAAACATCACCAAAGCAGGTTAAAATCACGGGATATTTTGGTGCTGATAGGTGGCCCCCGAGGAATAAAGAAGATTGACACCTCAACCGCCCCAAACGGACCACATTTAGGGGCCCTACTAAGGCCCCAAAAGGGCCAGTTACAAAATATCACCAAAGCAAGTTAAAATCACGGGATATTTTGGTGTTGATTGGTGGCCCGTGAGGAATAAAGAAGATTGACACCTCAACCGCACCAATCGGACCACATTTAGGGGCACTACTAAGGCCCCAAAAAGGGCCAGTTACAAAATATCACCAAAGCAAGTTAAAATCATGGTATATTTTGCAGTTGATGGGTGGCCCCCGAGGAATACAGAAGATTGACACCTCAACCACCCCAATAAGACCACACTTAGGTGCCCTACTAAGGCCCCAAAAAGGGCCAGTTACAAAACTTCACTAAAGCGGGTTAAAATTACGGGATATTTTGGTGTTGATGGGTGACTCCCGAGGAATAAAGACGATTGACACCTCAACCGCCCCAATCGGGGAACATATAGGGGCCCTACTAAGGCCCCAAAAAGGGCCAGTTACAAAATATCACCAAAGCAGGTTAAAATCTCGGGATATTTTGGTGTTGTTGGATGGCCCCCGAGGAATAAAGAAGATTGACACCTCAACCGTCCCAATCGGACCACATTTAGGGGCCCTACAAAGGCCCCAAAAAGGACCAGTTACAAACATCACCAAAGCAGGTTAAAATTACGGGATATTTTAGTGTTGATGGGTGGCCCTCGAGGAAGAAAGAAGATTGACACCTCAACCGCCACAATCGGACAACATATAGGGGCCCTACTAAGGCCCCAAAACGGGCCAGTTACAAAATATCACCAAAGCAGTTTAAAATCACGGGATATTTTGGTGTTGATGGGTGACACCCGAGGAATAAAGCAGATTGACACCTCAACCGCCCCAATCGGACCACATTTAGGGGCCCTACTAAGACCTCAAAAAGGGCCAGTTACAAAATATCACCAAGGCAAGTTAAAATCACGGGATATTTTGGTGTTGATGCGTGGTCCTTGAGGAATAAAGAAGATTGATACCTCAACCACCCCAACCGGACAACATTTAGGGGCCATACTAAGGCCCCAAAAAGGGCCAGTTACAAAATATCACCAAAGCAGGTTAAAATCTCGGGGTATTTTGGTGTTGATGGGTGGCCCCCGAGGAATGAAGAAGATCGACACCTCAACCGAACCAATCGGACCACATTTAGGGGCCCTACTAAGGCCCCAAAAAGGGCCAGTTACAAAATATCACCAAAGCAGATTGAAATCGCGGGATATTTTGGTGTTGATGGGTGGCCGCCGAGGAATAAAGAAGAATGACACCTCAACCGCCCCAATCGGACCACATTCAGGGGACCAAGTAAGGCCCCAAAAAGGGCCAGTTACAAAATATCACCAAAGAAAGTTAAAATCACGGGATATTTTGGTGTTGATGGGTGGCCCCCGTGGAATAAAGAAGATTGACACCTCAACCGCCCCAATAGAACCACATTTAGGGGCCCTACTAAGGCCTCAAAAAGGGCCAGTTACAAAACATCACCAAAGCAGGTTAAAATCACGGGATATTTTGGTGTTGATAGGTGGCCCGCGAGGAATAAAGAAGATTGACACCTCAACCGCCCCAAACGGACCACATTTAGGGGCCCTACTAAGGCCCCAAAAGGGCCAGTTACAAAATATCACCAAAGCAAGTTAAAATCACGGGATATTTTGGTGTTGATTGGTGGCCTGCGAGGAATAAAGAAGATTGACACCTCAACCGCACCAATCGGACCACATTTAGGGGCACTACTAAGGCCCCAAAAAGGGCCAGTTACAAAATATCACCAAAGCAAGTTAAAATCACGGTATATTTTGCAGTTGATGGGTGGCCCCCGAGGAATACAGAAGATTGACACCTCAACCACCCCAATAGGGCCACACTTAGGTGCCCTACTAAGGCCCCAAAAAGGGCCAGTTACAAAACTTCACTAAAGCAGGTTAAAATTACGGGATATTTTGGTGTTGATGGGTGGCCCCCGAGGAATAAAGACGATTGACACCTCAACTGCACCAATTGGGGAACATATAGGGGCCCTACTAAGGCCCCAAAAAGGGCTAGTTACAAAATATCACCAAAGCAGGTTAAAATCTCGGGATATTTTGGTGTTGTTGGATGGCCCCCGAGGAATAAAGAAGATTGACAAGTCAACCGTCCCAATCGGACTACATTTAGGGGCCCTACAAAGGCCCAAAAAAGGACCAGTTACAAACATCACCAAAGCAGGTTAAAATCACGGGATATTTTGGTGTTGATGGGTGGCCCCCGAGGAAGAAAGAAGATTGACACCTCAACCGCCACAATCGGACAACATATAGGGGCCATACTAAGGCCCCAAAAAGGGCCAGTTACAAAATATTACCAAAGCAGGTTAAAATCTCGGGATATTTTGGTGTTGATGGGTGGCCCCCGAGGAATGAAGAAGATCGACACCTCAACCGAACCAATCGGACCACATTTAGGGGCCCTACTAAGGCCCCAAAAAGGGCCAGTTACAAAATATCGCCAAAGCAGATTAAAATCACTGGATATTTTGGTTTTGAGGGGTGGCCGCCGAGGAATAAAGAAGAATGACACCTCAACCGCCCCAATCGAACCACATTTAGGGGACCTACTAAGGCCCCAAAAAGGGCCAGTTACAAAATATCACCAAAGAAAATTAAAATCACGGGATGTTTTGGTGTTGATGGGTGGCCCCCGTGGAATAAAGAAGATTGACACCTCAACCGCCCCAATTGAACCACATTTAGGGGCCCTACTAAGGCTTCAAAAAGGGCCAGTTACAAAACATCACCAAAGCAGGTTACAATCACGGGATATTTTGGTGTCGATGGGTGGCCCTCTAGGAATAAAGAAGATTGACACCTCAACCGCCCCAAACGGACCACATTTAGGGGCCCTACTAAAGCCCCAAAAGGGCCAGTTACAAAATATCACCAAAGCAAGTTAAAATCACGGGATATTTTGGTGTTGATGGGTGGCCCGCGAGGAATAAAGAAGATTGACACCTCAACCTCACCAATCGGACCACATTTAGGGGCACTACTAAGGCCCCAAAAAGGGCCAGTCCCAAAATATCACCAAAGCAAGTTAAAATCATGGTATATTTCGCAGTTGATGGGTGGCCCCCGAGGAATAGAGAAGATTGACACCTCAACCGCCCCAATCGGACAACATTTAAGGGCCCTACTAAGGCCCCAAAAAGGGCCAGTTACAAAATATCACCAAACCAGGTTAAAATCACGGGATATTTTGGTGTAGATGGGTGGCTCCCGAGGAATAAAGGAGATTGGCACCTCAACCGCCCCAATCGGACAACACTTAGGGGCCATACTAAGGCCCCCCAAAAGGGCCAGTTACAAAATATCACCAAAGCAGTTTAAAATCACGGGATATTTTGGTGTTAATGGGTGGCTCCCGAGGAATAAAGATGATTGACACCTCAACCGCCCCATTCGGACCACATTTAGGGGCCCTACTAAGGCCCCAAAAAGGGCCAGTTACAAAATATCACCAAGGCAAGTTAAAATCACGGGATATTTTGGTGTTGATGCGTGGCCCTTGAGGAATAAAGAAGATTGACACCTCAACCACCGAATAGGACCACACTTAGGTGCCCTACTACGGCCCCAAAAAGGGCCAGTTACAAAACTTCACTAAAGCAGGTTAAAATTACGGGATATTTTGGTGTTGATGGGTGGCCCCCGAGGAATAAAGATGATTGACACCTCAACCGCCCCAATCGGGGAACATATAGGGGCCCTACTAAGGCCCCAAAAAGGGCCAGTTACAAAATATCACCAAAGCAGGTTAAAATCAGGGGATATTTTGGTGTTGATGGGTGGCCCCCAAGGAGTAAAGAAGATTGACACCTCAACTGCCCCAATTGGATCACATTTAGAGGCCGTACTAAGGCCCCAAAAAGGGCCAGTTACAAAATATCACCAAAGCAGGTTAAAATCACAGGATATTTTGGTGTTGATGGGTGGCCCCAGCGGAGTAAAGAAGATTGACACCTCAACCATGCCAATCGGACCACATTTAGGGCCCTCCTTAGGCCCCCCAAAACGCCAGTTACAAAATATTACCTAAGGAGACAAACATCGCCAGATATTTTGATGTTCGTGTGCGACACAAGAAGAATAAAGAATATTCCATGGAACGCCGTCCCCAAATATGAGGATATGAGCAATGACAAATTGTGGCTCACTAAGAATTTTCTCATGGCCCTTATGACCATGAGGATATATGGAATGGCAAGTTGTGCCTCTTTGCCCTCGGCTTTTCATATAATGAAAAGGCATCTTGAAGGCCAGCCAAGTAACAGTAAGAGATTCCACAGGTCTATCTCTATGCAACACGGTCCGTAAATATCCCAAACCGGGGCCCAACTTCCACTTCATAATTTACTCTCCTTACCCTTACTTCCTTTCCTTCCTATCTCTAAGTCTTGGCATGCCCAAGGCCCTGCCTAATGTTTGCTTGCTTCTCCAAGCATACCAATATCAGTACCAATACCACCCATTTCCTTTCCACTTTCCTATTCTTTCTAAACTATGGCATACCAACGGGCCTGTTGGTGTCTGCTTGCTACGTCTTGCATACCAGCACTACCCATTCCCCCAACTTCCCTATTCTTCCTAATCCCTGACATGCCCGAGGGCCTACCTGATGTCTGCTTGCTACGCCATTCATACTAACACTACCCATTCCCTCCCACTTTCCCATGGTGTCTACTTACTATGCACGCTAACACCACCCATTCCCTTCCACTTGCTTATTCTTCCTGTAGCCATAACTTGCCCAAGGACCTGCCGATGCCCGTCTGCTATGCCATGCGTACTAACTCCTGCAGTTGAATACTTGGATCAGAGAGTAGTCAGTACACGCCACAAAAGTTAATTATAGTAACAAAACAATTGAAAATACCATTTATGGGTCATAGAACACTTCGCACGACTCTGTTTCGGTAACATAAGGTCGATGTCGTTGATTTGGGGTAAGTGTCGAGCTTATTTTGGTAATTCGCCAGCCTCCCATTGAATCGAACACACCCATAGAACAGACCCCCGTCAGATTAAAGGTCATTGGGTCACATGGCAACAGCAAGCTAACATAGAAACCAAGATGGTAGTCTCCAATGTGCATGCTCACTAAAACCACGTATCACTATCGGGATGAGGTCACAACATGCCCGCTCTCCTGCGGTTCTATGACAACCCACGTGACACCCACAATACCCCGCGGTATGCTATCACTTCTGTGGTATGCAAACCCCCCCCCCCCCCCCAAGTCCTCCAGATGGGGCCCATTTGGCACATTTCATACTACTCAGAATAAATATAACGTGCGGCGAAATGATAATACGCGCACAGGAAATAATAATCCATGCACACGGAATAATAATCCTTGTGCCGGGATTATTATTTTGTATGTACAGATTATCAATTCTCCTACGCGGATTATTATTTCGTGTGCACCGATTATTATTTTGTGCGCACGGATTATTAACTCGTGTGCTCGGATTATTATTTTGTGTGCCCGGATTAAAACATAAGGTGTCAGGACCCCCAACCCCGCTGTCCCAAAAGACAGACCTGCAAATTAATAATTTATGCACGCAAACTAATAATTCATGCGCACAGATTAATAATCCGAGCATGAAGTAATGATCAAGGCAGACGAATTAATAATCCGTGCGTTTGAATTAATAATCCGTGTGCATGAATTAACAATCCACGCACACGAAATGATAATCCATGCAAACAAAATAATAATCAATGCGAACGAATTAATAAATCATTCACGTGAATTATAATCTGTGCACACGAAATAATTTTCCGTGCACACAAATTAATAAGCTGTGCAAATGGATTATTGATCACTAGTATGTCACGTACCTTTCGGGCAAGATCTGGTGGACCGCGCGGTGTACCCCGGAAGTGACGTCTTAGTGACGTGGCTGGGGGCGGCCATCTTGTATTGCCATGGCAACCCACATGAGCGGCTATGTTGTGACGTCATTCTCATGGTGATGCGTGGTGTCACTGCGCATGTGCAGTCCGTGTTGTTATGGTAATACGCGTTTCCGTCGTCCATTTTGTATATAGGGCACAGCCATCTTGTGTCTGTGGTAGCATGTGGTCGTTAGGTGACCCAAATGCCTCTTATAAGATGGAGGGTACGTTCGATTCAATTGGAGTCCAACGAATTACCCAAATGAACCCGAGAACGACTGCTGTTCACCCGAAATAACCGAAACGGACCCGAATTCTGTTAGAATATTGACCCTATAGTACCACGAAGTGGTATAAGATCTATAAAAGATGTGCTCCTTATCTAGCTCAAATTCCATAAGAATCCTCGTTTACAACTACATATTTTATAACATATCTGTTCTACTTGACTTCTATCTACTCTAGTGTACTGATTATCTCTGACTGTCCTTGTAGATTCTTATGCCTTTTCTACCCATGATATGATGGCATTGTCCGTGTATTCCTGGCTTTCCCTTATCTTAGTAGATTATTTGGCTTGTTCTAACCGTGATATGACTATTATCTGCACTAGTCTACCATTATCTGGCTTACCAGTAGACCTAGACATAGCTGCAGTTGACACTTTCCCGACGAGCCATCTGCGCCCCGTTTTCTTCGTGTGAGGCCATGAGGGCTATGAGGACCTCATAGCCCTCATGGCCTCATACGACGAAAAAGAGGCGCCAAAGGCTTGTCCTATTCCATAATGGGGTACCAGGAATCGTTTGCCCATGGAGTGGGGGTCCCCAAATACCGAGATGAGGCCATAGGGCCATGATGGCTATGAGGTCTTCATAGCCCTCATGGCCTCATACGACGAAAAGGGGTACCCAAATACCGCGATGAGGATGAGAGTAATGGCATTTCCTTATGGGACTCATAACCCTCATGGACTCATAGGATGAAAGGGGATTCTGATTCTGAAAGCCATCCAGATACTAGAAAGGGGTTCCAAAATTGGAATTCTGTGGACCGTGGCGACCAAATACCGAGATGAGGATGAGAGCAATGGAATTTCCTTGTGGTCCTCATAGCCCTTATGACCTCATTCGGTGAAAATGGATTTTGAAGGCCATCCAGATACTAGAAAGGGATTCCAAAATTGGGATTCTGTGGACTGTGGTGACAAATGTGGAGATGAGGATGAGAGTAATGACATTTCCTTATGGCCATCATAGTCCTCATGATCTCATACGATGAAAAGGGGATTCTGAAGGCCATCCAGATACTAGAAAGGGATCCCAAAATTGGGATTCTGTGGACCGTGGTGACAAAATACCGAGATGAGGATGAGAGTAATGGCATTTGTTTATGGCCCTCATAGCCCCCATGGCCTCATACGAAGAAAACGGGGCACCATGTAGCTATGTCTTGGTCTGCTGGTAAGCCCAACAAATGGTAGACTAGTGTAGATAATAATCATATCACGGGTAGAACAAGCCAAATAATCTACTAAGGTAAGAGACAGCCATGAATACAAGGACAATGCCATCATATCATGGGTAGAACAGGCATAAGAATCGACAGGGGCAGTCAGGGATAATCAGTATACTAGAGTAGATAGAAGTCAGGTAGAACAGATAGGGTATAAAATATGTAGTACTAAACGAGGATTCTTATGGAATTCGAGCTAGACAAGGAACACACCTTTTATGTATCTTATAACACTACGTGGTGCTATAGGGTCAATATTCTAAAATAATTCTGGTCCATTTTGGTGATTTCCGGTGAAAATAAGTCGATCACGGGATCATCTGGGTAACTCTTCGTACTCCCATTGCATCGAACGTACCCTCCGAACATACCCCCGTCTTATTAGATGCCTTTGGGTCACCTAGCAACCGCGTGTTACCATAGAAACCAAGATGGCGGCGCCCTGTATACAAAATGGACGACAGAAACGCGTATTACCATAACAACACGCGCTGCGCATGCGCAGTGATACAAAGTTTCACCAAGGGGATGACGTCACAACATGGCCGGCCAAGCGCGTTACCATGACAACACAAAATGGCGGCACCCAGTCACGTGACTATGGAGTCACTTCCGGGGTCCACCGCGGGGTTCACCAGATCTTGCTCGAAAGGAACGAGCACTGCAACTTTGATCCATGCACATGAAATAATAATCCGTACGCATGAAATGAAAGATATAAAAACTATGGTATATGGTTATTTAGTCAAAATGGCATCCAACCTGTGACCTTGGTATACTGGTATCCTATCATCTTATCGCTGAAACAACAATTCTTAGGTCTACTTGTTCTTGTTTGGACCTAAGTTATCTAGGACCCTTCGGCCCCCGGTCGCTACCGCCTCCTCATCTCTTCAAGAAGGAAGGTCAGGAGGGGTAACCTAATGGCCCGAGGTCCGTCCTTGTTAGGCATGCTTCCCTTTTTTAACGTGCGATAGGCCAGTTAGGACGAAGTGAAGTCTGCGTAAGACCTCACATCGCTGCACTCTGGGCCTGTGGCAGTAAGTAGGTGTATGTAAGCGTGGCGGGAGAGGGGGGGGGGATCTCTTGTTGAGACGTGACGTGGGGGCGCAAAAATATGTCAGCGAAGATATAAAATTCAAACTAAAAGGGCCTATAAAGCAGCCATCGAAAAGTACTTCTCAATGCCGGGGGAATTTGGGATGGGACGTCACCTAAATTTGGCTGGGATGGCAACATATGCCTATGCTTGTCCGCTACATGTCTAATCTTGGCGGTATTATATATATATTTGGTAGGCCCTGGGAAGGTCGGGATCAGAGGCGGAGGCATGGGAAAACGCACACAGCTCGCCCCCAAATAGACTTACATTGCACCCCCCCCCCCCCCTTCATAATAAATACAAACTGCCCTCCCTCACCTTCCACTGGGAGACTTAAAAACTGTTGATATAGCTTCGAAATTTGAGAATATTTCAGAGAGACTCAGGCCCTTACCGACGACCTCGCCATCCTCCATTTGGTTCCAGAATCGCTCTCAAAGCTTCACAGTTAAAATTGAAAAATTTACCGAGGAAGGATAACCGGCCCCCACCAATGGCCTCACCTCCTCTAAGGAGGCTTCAGAGTCCCTTACAAAGTTCCAAAAATTTATAATTCGGGGAGAGGTCCCGAATCCTGTGGCGGCGCTACAGGAGGTCATGAAAGGGCATTTGCCCCCGAACACAGTCTTTGCCACCCTCTCTCTCTCTCTCTCTCTCTCTCTCTCTCTCTCTCTCTCTCTCTCTCTCTCATTTGCCCCTCTCCAAAACTGTCACATCCAGCCACCCTCTCTTACACACACAGTGACTCCCTTTTCTTTATTTACATACAAACTCAGCAGATAAACATAAATCCACTGGAATTTTGCAAGTTCGGATGCAGATACTTATGAACCATGTACGTTTATAAACCTTGTCTCTAAAATGTGGGTCATCCAAAAATGTTGCGATCTACCCTAAAAGCCACCAGAAAACTTTAAATGCACAGTGACTTTTTTTTTGTCTGGGAGGCGACCCTCTCCCGGGGAGGGCATGTTAGCTTCTCCACTCAGGATACCCACCCATGCGGAGCGTGTCCCCTACTTGCAGCCTCCACCCCCCCCCCCCCCGCAGATATTATTCTGGCTCCACCACTGCCAGGTCACACAAATGGGAGAGGGTGATTCACCGGACTACACCCTTCCCTCCCTGTCTGCAGCCTTTGATATATACCCACGTCATTCTCCCCTATAAAGGATTCTGGTTCTGCCACTGAACAGGATTCCAATGCATGGCGTGGTAAGTATATATAGCAACTGTCTGTCTTTTGGGACAGTGGGGGTGGGGGTCCTGACACCTTATGTTTTAATCCGTGCGCACAAAATTTTAATTCGAGCACACGAGTTAATAATCCGTGCGCACGAAATAATAATCGGTGCACACGACACAATAATCCGCGAAGGCGAATTGATAATCGGTACATACAAAATAATAACCCGGGCACAAGAATTATTATTTCGTGTGCACTGATTATTATATCGCGCGTATAATCATTTCGCCGCACTTTATATTTATTCTAGTAGTACGAAATGTGCCAAATGGGCCCCATCTGGAGGACTGTGGGGGGGGTAGCATACCGCAGAATGGACAGCATACCGCGGCGTATTGTGGGTGTCACGTGGGTTGTCATAGAAGCGGAGGAGAGCGAGCATGTTGTGACCTCATCCCGATAGTAATATGTGGTTTTAGTGAGCATGCACATTGGAGACTACAATCTTGGTTTCTATGTTAGCTTGTTGTTGCCATGTGACCCAATAACCTCTAAACGGGCGGGGACTGTTCTAAGGGTGTGTTCGATTCAACGGGAATCTTGCGAATTACCAAAATAAGCTCGACACTTACCCCAAATCACCGACATCGACTTTATGTTACCGAAACAGAGTCGCGCGAAGTGTTATATGACCCAGAAGGGGTATTTTCGATTGATGAGGTATGTACTCCGGTAGAATAAAAGAGTCCTATCCTTAGAGTAAGATCGATGTTTCGTTACTATAATTAACTTCTGTGGCGTGTTCTAACTTCTCTCTGACCCAAGTATTCAACTGCAGGAGTTAGTACGCACGGCATAGCAGACGGGCATCGGGCAGGTCATTGGGCAAGTTATGGCTGCAGGAAGAATAAGCAAGTGGAAGGGAATGGGTGGTGTTAGCGTGCATAGTAAGTAGACACCAGAATGGGAATGTGGGAGGGAATGGGTAGTGTTAGTATGAATGGCGTAGTAAGCAGACATCAGGTAGGCCCTCGGGCATGTAAGGGCTTAGGAAGAATAGGGAAGTTGGGAGATTGGGTAGTGCTGGTATGCAAGACGTAGCAAGTAGACACCAACAGGCCCGTTAGTATGGCAGCGTTTAGAAAGAATAGGAAAGTGGAACGAAAATGGGTGGTATTGGTATGCTTGGAGAAGCCAGCAAACATCAGGCAGGGCCTTGGGCATGCCAAGACTTAGAGATAGGAAGGAAAGGAAGTAAGGGTAAGGTGAGTAAATCATGAAGTGGAAGTTGGGCCCCGGTTTGGGATATTTACGGACCATGTTGCATAGACTTGTGGAATCTCTTTCTGTTATTTGGCTGGCCTTCAGGATGCCTTTTTCATTACATGAAAAGCCGAGGGCAATGAAGCACAACTTGCCATTCCACATATCCTCTGGGTCATAAGGGCCATGAGAAAATTCTTAGTGAGCCACAATTCGTCATTCCTCATATCCTCATATTTGGGGACGGCGTTCCATTGAATCTGCTTTATTCTTCTCATGTCGCACACCAACATCAAAATATCTGGTGATGTTTGTCTCCTTCAGTAATATTTTGTAACTAGCTCTTTTGGGGGCCTAAGCAGGGCCCTAAATGTGGTCCGATTGGGACGGTTGAGGTGTCAATCTTCTTTATTCCTCGGGGGCCACCCATCAACACCAAACTATTCTGTGATTTTAACCTGCTTTGGTGAAATTTTGTAATGGGCCCTTTTTGGGGCCTTAGTAGGGCCCCTAAATATGGCCCGATTGGGGTGGTTGAGGTGTCAATCTTCTTTATTCCTCGGGGGCCACCCATCAACACCAACATATCCCATGATTTTAACTTGCTTTGGTGATATTTTGTAATGTGCCCTTTTGGGGCCTTAGTAGGGCCCCTAAATGTGGTCCGATTGGGGCGGTTGAAGTGTCAATCTTCTTTATTCCTCGGGGGCCACGCATCAACACCAAAATATCCCGTGATTTTAACCTGCTTTGGTGATATTTTGTAACTGGCCCTTTTTGGGGCTTAGTAGGGCCCCTAAATGTGGTCCGATTGGGGCGGTTGAGGTGTCAGTCTTCTTTATTCCTCGGGGGTCACCCATCAACACCAAAATATCCCGTGATTTTAACCTGCTTTGGTGATATTTTGTAACTGGGCCTTTTTGGGGCCTTAGTAGGGTACCCTAAATGAGGTCCGATTGGGGCGGTTGAGGTGTCAATCTTCTTTATTCCTCGGGGGCCACCCATCAACACCAAAATATCCCGCAATTTTAACCTGCTTTGGTGATATTTTGTAACTGGCCCTTTTTGGGGCCTTAGTAGGGCCCCTAAATGTGGTCCGATTGGGGCGGTTGAGGTGTCAATCTTCTTTGTTCCTCGGGGGCCACCCATCAACACCAAAATATCCCGTGATTTTAACCTCCCTTTGTGATATTTTGTAACTGGCCCTTTTTGGGCCTTAGTATGGCCCTAAATGTGGTCCGATTGGGGTGGTTGAGGTGTCAATCTTCTTTATTCCTCAGGGGCCACCCATCAACACCAAAATATCCCGTGATTTTAACTTGCTTTGGTAATATTTTGTAACTGGCCCTTTTTGGGGCCTTAGTAGGGCCCCTAAATGTGGTCCGATTGGGGCGGTTGAGGTGTCAATCGTCTTTATTCCTCGGGGGCCACCCATCAACCCCGAAATATCCCGTGATTTTAACCTGCTTTGGTGATATTTTGTAACTGACCTGTTTGAGGCCTTAGTAGGGCCCCTAAATGTGGTCCGATTGGGGTGGTTTAGGTGTCAGTCTTCTTTATTCCTCGGGGGGCCACCCATCAACACCAAAATATCCCGTGATTTTAACCTGCTTTGGTGATATTTTGTAACTGGCCCTTTTTGGGGCCTTAGTAGGGCCCCTAAATGTGGTCGGATTGGGGTGGTTGAGATGTCAATCTTCTTCATTCCTCGAGGGCCACCCATCAACACCAAAATATCCCATGATTTTAACTTGTTTTGGTGATATTTTGTAACTGGCCCTTTTTGGGGCCATAGTAGGGCCCCTAAATGTGGTCCGATTGGGGTGGTTGAGGTGTCAATCATCTTTATTCCTCGGGGGCCACCCATCAACACCAAAATATCCCGTGACTTTAACTTGCTTTGGTGATATTTTGTAACTGGCCCTTTTTGGGGCCTTAGTAGGGCCCCTAAGTGTGGTCCGATTGGGGTGGTTGAGGTGTCAATCTTCTTAATTCCTCGGGGGCCACCCACCAAACCAAAATATCCCCAGATTTTAACCTACTTTGGTGATATTTTGTAACTGGCCCTTTTTGGGGCCCTGGTAGGGCCCATAAATGTGGTCCGATTAGGGCGGTTGAGGTTGCAATCTTCTTTATTCCTCGGGGGCCACCCATCAACACCAAAATATCCCGTGATTTTAACCTGCTTTGGTGATATTTTGTAACTGGCCCTTTTTGGCACCTTAGTAGGGCCCCTAAATGTGGTCCAATTGGGGTAGTTGAGGTGTCAATCTTCTTTATTCCTCAGGGGCCACCCATCAACACCAAAATATCCTGTAATTTTAACTTGCTTCGGTGATATTTTGTAACTGGCGCTTTCTGGGGCCTTAGTAGGGCTCCTAAATGTGATCCGATTGGGGCGGTTGAAGTGTCAATCTTTTTTATTCCTTGGGGGCCACCCACCAACACCAAAATATCCCATGATTTTAACCTGCTTTGGTGATATTTTGTAACTGGCCCTTTTGAGGCCTTAGTAGGGCCCCTAAATGTGGTCCGATTGGGGTGGTTGAGGTGTCAATCACTTTATTCCTCGGGGGCCACCCATCAACACCAAAATATCCCATGATTTTAACTTGCTTTGGTGATATTTTGTTACTGGCCCTTTTTGGGGCCTTAGTAGGGCCTCTAAATGTGGTCCGATTGGGGTGGTTGAGGTGTCAGTCTTCTTTATTCCTCGGGGGCCACCCACCAACACCAAAATATCCCATGATTTTAACTTGGTTTGGAGATATTTTGTAACTGGCCCTTTTTGGGGCATTAGTAGGGCCCCTAAATGTGGTCTGATTAGAGCGGTTGAGGTGTCAATCTTCTTTATTCCTCGGGGGCCACCCATCAACACCAAAATATCCCACAATTTTAACCTGCTTTGGTGATATTTTGTAACTGGCCCTTTTTGGGGCCTTAGTAGGTCCCCTAAATGTGGACCGATTGGGGCGGTTGAGGTGTCAATCTTCTTTATTCCTTGGGGGCCACCCATCAACACCAAAATATCCGGTGATTTTTTTCGAATTTTGAATGTCGAATAAGGAAACGGGAATAAGTAACTAAATTCGCAGTACTATGAAGCTATCACCCACTGCACATGCATACAATCTGACGTGGACATCCAGGATCTCATCAATACACCGCTCTGCAGTCAATGTACCACGTTCAAGGACACAGAGCTCAGTACCTCCATCCCTGCTGATGCAGCCCCTGACCATGGTTGACTTTCTACCATAGCGGTCATGCCCAGCAATGTTAGCTGCTTGAAATCACTCTCCTGGTCTTCTCCATACCCTACCTGTGTGGTCTTGGCAGTACCTTGACTCATCTGTAAAAAGGACAGGTCGCCAATCTTCACTGGTCCATCCAACGTTGTCCATTGCCCATTCATATCGTGCTTTGTGGTGGTTCTGGGACAGCAGAATGCGAATACATGGTCTTCTCCATCGGAGACCACCTTCGTGCAACCTTGCCCGGATAGCCTGCGTCGAAACATATACCCCGGATGCATTCTGAAGGTCACTGCGAAGCTGGGTTGCAGTGGCAAAGCGGTTCCTACAGGCCTGGATGATCAAAAACTGGTCTTCAGATGCAGATGTTGCCCAGCCTCTGCCACCACCATGTCGTCTTACATGTGAGTAGTAGTGTAGAGGCAAAATGACCCAGTTCTAGTGGAAGGGGTGGGGGAGGAGGTGGATGACATAATGTAATTAAAATGTTACGTTAGGTAATTAACATGATGTCACTTAATTAATGAATATTTTTTTAATCACTTTAATTAATAACTGTTGCATAATTAATTTTAATTAATGTCTGTTGCATATTTAATGTAATTAATGAGTAATGAGTGTAATTAGGGTTGATGATAATAATTAGTATATTAATAAATGAATTAATGTTTACGTCGATTAGTACAAATTTTTTGGTTAAAGTCATAATTTGGGATAGATATTATTAGATAATAAATTATATATTTAAAAATAATATTGACGTTGCTGACCATTGGATATTTATATATATATGAATGATATCGACTGAGTCTGACCTGGACACATGCTAAGGTAAACACTGCATTGTGTCTGCGTGTATGGGTGTGATTAAAAACCAATGAAATCTCGTTAAATCGATTTTTTTTTTCCAAACGCGAACTACGGCATGCACGTGACAGGTGTTGATCGCTAATTCCTATTGTTCAAAAGTTATGGGTGTAATAAAAACCTCATTAAATTAGCGATCAACACACGATATTCTTCCAGACTCTGAGATTCAAATTTTCAAATTCATCGATTTTTAACGGTCCAATTTCTGCATTTTGACTGGTTCTCAAAAAACCAATCAGTCAATTTTAAAACAACGACAGTCACTCATAGCTACATTTGTCATTTGTTTTTGTAAACACGTTGTTGGCAAGTCGAGTTTTATTCGCATACGTTGTAAGTAATCAAAATGGAAAACAAAACCTTTACTTGTGGAATTTGTGAGAAAGGATTTTCATCCAATGACCACAAAAATCGCCACGAGGCTACTGTACACGGGAGAGGCTATACATGGCTGTACTTTATGTCCCAAGAGTTTCAAGAGATGAGTTAACGGATCATCTGAAAAGCCACCAAGAAGGTACTTTGAACTATCAATTTTGTGTTTCAGTAGCAAATTCAACAATAGAGAGGCAGTGTACATCGTACAGGCGGTGATGTCAAAGAGTTGCAGTGCATGTTTTGTCTGAAATCCTATAGTAGGAAAGATACATTACAAAAACATATGGAGAAATGGCAAATCTTGACATTTAATTGCGCAACTTGCGGGGACAGCTGATTCAACTTAACCGTCATAATGCCACAAGTAGCAGAGATGCATAACTCGATGTCGACTTACCGGTGGAGCCGCTCCTCATCAAATAAGGGGGGGGGGGTCAAATGAGGTTATGAGGAAAGGTGAAGGAGACAAGTGTGCGGTCATATGTTTAAAAATTTAAATTTTAATAACCTTAATTGCTATGACATAGTCCCCCTAATAAATACCGTATATTCATTTAATATAATATATTAATAATTTTTGTTAAAGAATCTATAATTCATTTTTTATTCCACAAGACACTTCTCGAAAAAACAAAATGGCGGGTCAGTTTGACAGAAATACATGTATCGATTTATTCATGACTGTCGGTTATCAAAACAGCCCTTGGGTGTTCAACAGTTAATTGTGGACCAGTGCGTTTAAAAATGGCAAATTCAAGTAATGTCCGGCCATCATTTTTCTCAAAGTTGATGACAATAATCACTTTTAAAAATTAAAAAAAAAAGGCTAAAATGTGGGTGATAACACTACGGCCTGTGTTTAATCATTGAAGAATCACACCCACTCTATCATGTTTTACTAGCCTGTATGTTTTATTTTTGAACGTTTACTGAAGAATAACCCACCCATCTAAGTAAAAGCATGAAATAGCTATCATTATATAATTACCCACGTGTGGGGGGGAGGGGGGGGGGGGGGGGTGGGCGGTAGCATTGTGTACTGTGGCATACTATCTTCAGCCAATGATAACCCTGTGTGGAACTTTGACAGTTGTTTGCCTTTGCACAGTGGTTCTTTCTGGATTGCTCCAACTGTTGTTAAATAAATAAATGAACAACTGCAATTCTTTAATAACAGGCCAAGTCCCCCTTCTTTTTACAAGTTTTGTGAGGGGGGAAATCAGCAGTACTTTCTCCCCTCATTTTAACAGTTGAAAAATGCTATTATCCGATCAAAAATGGTAAAAGGATACGCGACTCTGTATTAACCATCCAAAATTGCCTGACTTGGGAAAATATAACCCACCTGGAGCTGCACCAAAGCTATGTACACTATTCGGACTCCCGCATTGTGTCCTTGGGCAAGGTAATTAACCCTGATTATCCATATGGGGGCACGATGATGCTGTGTACTAAGGTGTACTGTATGTTGCTGGTATGCATATCTTCGAACAATCTAACCCTACCTTTGTGGCAGTGCGGTTTTACGATGTTGATGAGCTGGCAGTTACTCATCATTGCTTGGTGGTTCTCTTCTGGTATTCCGGTTTCCTCTACCCTTAAAATTGTCACGGTTATGTTTAGTTTGAATAATTGCTGAAATTCCATAAATTATGTATATTTCCTGAAGTTGGCGAATGTAAAACGTGTCGAGAAAGGCACTCTGTCATTTAGGAGACACCACAAATAAAAAAATGAAAAAATCTGAGATATATTGCATTTATTTAAATATCGATATTAACCAGAGGTAGAAACTAATCAAATTGATTAGTATTAAATTACAAATGAATATGAAATTTGCAGTAAAATGAACACCGATATATGCGGCTATTCGGAATGACATCCTATTGGTGAGAGTTTTCACTTTTTGGTCCAGTTTCATGCTTATTGATTAGAGCTTCCACGAAGTCCATTCCACTTTTGCAGTCTTTTCCAGTGGATTTTCTTTAAAGACTGGTCCATCACAGCTTTGCAGAGATATTGTTTTCTGGAAGAAAAAAGTCCATACATTTTTTATTTCTGATCAGTGATTATCTGATTAAAATGATCACTAAAAAACACTTTATCGAATCATTAAATGATTGTAAAACCATTTCATCAAATTTAAATCACTAAAAACCATTTCATGGAATTCAAATCATTAAAAAAAACGTTTGATCGAATTTAAATCATTGTAAAATCAGATAATCACTCGTTATCTGATTAAAGTGATTATCTGTTTAAACAGTGTCAAGTGGGTGGTTCAGATGTGCTACCTCGGCTTGTCATGAATGTGTCTTTGATGTTTCTTTTTTGAAGTAAACTATATCAATTTGTGTGAAGTTCAGCAAAAACTTATTTTACCCCAGAGCTCTATCACTGTAATTTCCCACAATGCACTGTGGGAGAATTTGAAGTAATTAATGATCAACAGGTTTGGGTAGAACCCACCTTATCTTGATATATAATTACCCAATCAGCGATTGACAGGTTGTAAGTGCCACAAATTCGGGCACTTAGCCAATAAATGCAGGGGGAATCTTACCTGCATGAGATTTGGAGGCAATCACCTCACATAAGCATGAAAATCAGACTCTCCATTATGCCCAAACTGCAAAGGGGACCATGTGAGCAATTATCACGGGTGTCCCCACTACAAAAAAGTTAAACAAAATATCGAGTTAAAAAACCTAAATCTAAAAAATTCTGACAGTGCTTCCTCCCCCCATACAATCTGTTCATTAGTTGTGGGAGCATTGTTCTCTGTATTAAACAAACACGTGAGTACTAGCCTATCTGATATCTGTCAAGATGCTAGCCAGTCAGCGTCCTGACTTTTCAAAACACAGATATCCAATTCCCTAATTAAAGCCGCAGTCAACACCCAATAAAGCAGCCAAAAACCTCTAACAAAACACCGATATTAAATTACAACCCCATCATGAATAAGTTACAAATAGCTAGAAGCATTAACAATAAAAAAAACTTCAGATCAGCCGATATTTCAAAGACACAGACATTGTCTGTATCTGCAAAAGTTGGCTTCAACCCAGCAAAAATTTCTCAGTAAGCGGGTTCTGCACTATTAGAAGAGACTTATTAATCACCACAGGTGGCGGCATCGCTCTTCTAATAAAACAGAACATCAAAACCAAAACCATAAAAACTAATCACCTCGATGCAGAGGTGATTGCTACTGAAATCACTGTCGACAATAAAAACGTCGCGATTGTTTGTTATTATAATGGCCCAAGCAAAATTGTTTCTGACACTGTCTTTGAATTCTTCACAAGGAAATACAAACACTGCATCTTCCTCAGCGACTTCAATGCCAAACACCTGTACTTTGGCTGTAAGAAAACCACCCCCAATGGTGAAGCCCTCCTTGAAATCATGAAAAAACATAACCTTCAGGTGGTTATGTATGACAGCTCAGCAACTTATATCAGTAACAACCCATTATTCTCATCTGAGATCCTTGATCTAATTATCGCTAGTGACTCCCTGATAAACCACATCGATGACCACTGGGTCGGTGATGATGATCTAGGCAGCGATCACCTCCTGGTCCATGCCTCACTGCAGCTAGGAAATGGCCCACTCAGGTACGCCCCACCCCCCCCCACCCCCACTCTCTGCAGAAATTTCAGAAAAATTAATTGGAACCTCTACCGCAACATCATCGATGTCAAACTCACAAACACCCCCTATCTAATGCAGTAGAACTAGAAACCCAATGCGAGGGTATAGAGAAAATCATCAACTCAGTCCTAAATGAAATATGCCCGAAAGAAGAAGTGCGCCCCTGGAGAAATACTATCTCGGGCGACACTCTGTCACTAATCAAAACTAAACGAAAAGCTCTTCGCGCTCTTAAAACCGAAACTGACCCCAGCAAGAAATCTGACCTAAAAAAAACATACAACCGCCTTCACAACGAAGTCAAAGAAGCCCTCAAAGCTGAAAAACAAGCCAGCTGGGAAAAGGCAACAGCCAACCTAAACGGGACCCAAGATGCTAACAATTCTGGGACTCTTTCAAAATCCTAACTGGGCAAAAAAACAAGGATGGAAAAGCCGCATCCAAACCTCTTAAGAAGGAAAATGGTTCTTTCACATGCACTGACAAAGAGAAGGCCGACACCTTTGCCGACCTCCTAAGAAAAACGCATCGCCCATATCAAGGCATGGGCAATGATGATGCCATCATTAACACTATCGATGACTTCATCAATGAACACCCTGATATCTACCACGACCCCAATTTTGATAACGAGCCAGAAGACGGGGACGACAATGACCTTGTCACCCCCATCACCAATGACGAAATCATTAACGTCATAAAAAATGCAAAAATTCCTCCTCACCAGGCGAAGATGAAGTAAGCTACAAAATTCTAAAACAAAGCCCAAACTCCCTAATCAAAAAACTAAACAAACTGTTCAACGCATGCCTCATCCATGGCTACTTTCCCAAATGTTGGAAAAAAGCTATCGGTGTCATGTTACCAAAACCTGACAAGGACCCCAACCGATCCAGCCAGCTACTGCCCAGTCAGCCTCCTCAGCTGCATTTGTAAGACATTCGAACGAGTCCTTACCAATCGGTTCAGGGGGCACCTTGAAGACATCGATTTTTTCAATAAATGGCAAAGAGCCTATAGAAACCGTGAAGAAGGCATCGAGCATGTCTACCGACTAGTCACCCAAATGAAAACTGCTATCAACAATCAGCAGATATGTGTGGTAGTCCTGTTAGACGTCGAAAAAGCATTTGACTCTGTTTGTCACAATGGAATGCGCTACAAATTATCAAAAATGAGACTCCCCATGAAATTACTCAGATTACTATCCTCTTTCTTAAATGACCACGAAATTAAAGTCAGAGTGAACAATGAAATGTCTGACAGTGTCCCCCTTGAGGCAGGCACTCCCCAAGGATCCGTCCTAAGCCCCCTTCTTTACATCTTTTATGTAAATGACCTTAACTTCTCCGATGATCGCGCCCAGGTCTCCCAATTTGCGGATGATAAGGGTCTCTGGGACTCTAACAATACGGCCAATCTGCTCCAAAAACCCCTGCAACATGCTCTCGACGAGCTTGAACAGTGGTGTGCTAAATGGAGAATCAAGCTAAACGCCAATAAAACCCAACGAATCACCTTTACTCGTAAGACAAATAAACGTGATTTTGACCTAAAACTTATGGATAACACCCTCCCAGAATGCAAAGAAGCAAAATTCCTGGGCATCACCATTGATCAAAAACTGTCCTTCAACAAACACACCGACGACATGGCGAAAAAAGCCACCGAACGCATTAACTTACTGAAAATGCTTAAGGGAACTTCATGGGAAGCCAACCAGTCCACCCTACTCAAACTATACAAAGCCTTTGTGTGCCCAGTACTCGAATATGGTGCAATCATATGAACTGACCTCAATCAAACTAATATGGGAAAACTCCAGAAGGTTCAAAATCACGTGCTTAGAGTCGCCCTCCATGCCCCATGGGACACAACCATCAAAACACTCCATGATAGGGCCGATATCCCCGCCATCAAAGACCGCCTAGCCACCCTAGCCGCGAAAAATCATGACCGGCTAGCCGACAGCGCACTAATCTCCGAACTTGGAGCAATTTGCAAAAGCCGACAAAAGCCCAAAAATTCCAATCAAAACTAAGACCGCTCGAAAAAACTAGGGAATGAGAAGGTGAATTAACAGGCAGATTAACAGCTTAACTATGGCCTTCTACCGGAAAGGGTTGTCTTCACCAACTCAACTAAACTAACATCAGGATTAAATACTGTAAAAAAACTAAATAATAAATAGGGAACGAGAAGGTGAATAAACAGGCAGATTAACAGCTTGACTGTGGCCTTCTTCCAGAAAGGGCTGCCTTCACCGACTCAACTAAAGTCACATCACGATTACATACTGTAAAAAACTAAATAATAAATTAGGACAAATAGTAAAGGTGAGCCAATAGGCAGATTAACAGCTTAACTGTGGCCTTCTATTGAAAGGGCTGCCTTCACCGACTCAGCTAAAGACCAAATCTAATATTAAACAAAATGTGCTACTTTTATCTTTTTACAGTTTACATATTCTAATGAAAACTAATTCTGCCTTCTTCTTTTAAGCAGGTACACAGAAGATGCTTTTTGACCAGTACCCCAATAACTGCTATGGACAGTCCAACCGCTATGGAAACAGTAACCCCCATGCTTCCTGAACATCCTCCACTCCATCCCTAAAAGTGGTCGACCACTCTAAGGGAGGCGAGCGTTGGTCCTGCGTCCCACCTTTACCCCTTTTTGTAAGTGCCTTGTGCATCTTTTGTCCCAACCCAATAGGATTACAATGCAGGCCTGCCCCCCAAACCAGGGAAGTTCAGGTCTTCTTTCTGGTGGTCCCCGAAAGGGGTCATTGTTGTTGTTTTCCTGCAAAGATTCCAATCAAGTAGAGACAGCCTGAGGCAGACTATACTTGCCAGTGATGGCCATCAATCAACATCAATCAAAATCATCTCAGAAGTGGCAGACTTTACTTGAATGAATATCGATCTACTTGCCTTAAAACCTAGAATCACTGCACCCTCGGGGAGAGGTATTACCTTTGTGAGAGGACCCAACCTCCCACACAGGTCCTCACCTGAGGGTCCAACTGAGATATGTGAACGAAGCCATCACACTGCAACCGGAGACACCTGCCGAGTACCTGAACCTTTTCCTCCTTTGACACGCCTAGACATGTGAAAATCAATCATTTACAGTCACTGAGGGTCGAAATGGGCTTGTTCTCCATACCGTCGCTGCGCGCCTTTGGCGCATGAAACCATTCCTTTGTTGTTGTTGTTGACAGGTTGACAGGTTGGGATAGGACCCATCCTATTCATACATATAAATGGAAGAGTATTGCCACTCTATTAACTCGCTTCTGAAAAGGAAAGGATGAATTCACGCTATGTCTGTAAATTGTGTCAAAAATCTTACTCTCATAAAACTAATTATTATCGACACAGACGAAAATTACACAAAAATGTAAATTGTAAACACCATATAGGGGGAACAAACCCAAATACAGCCGAGTTTACAACCAGATCTATCTATAACCAAATACCCTATCCTCATCCAGTGCATATGAAATCAGCCTTTAGTTGGAACAATGCATTAACAAGTGGTAATATTTTGGGGCTTGCAAATAAGCTAGAGCCAGT
Organism: Pictodentalium vernedei; assembly: GCA_031216915.1. Lineage (NCBI taxonomy): Eukaryota > Metazoa > Mollusca > Scaphopoda > Dentaliida > Dentaliidae > Pictodentalium > Pictodentalium vernedei. The sequence goes on from CM062294.1 coordinate 147,283,603, forward strand.
AAAACTGCCAGTGATGGGGGAATCACTGAAGGAAAAACCTATAGATGACTCAACCAGCCTACCCTCAAGGAGAATTCAGTGTATTGAACCATGGGGGGATGAACAGTTACATGAAATACACACACCCCCGAATACTGTAGCTGTCCCACCCATAGACCAGGGTATTAGGCCAATTACTGAATCTTCATCATCAAGTTCTGAAGAGAAAGGGATGCTCTACAAGGACATCTTTCAGCACCATTCAAACTTACGCAATGAAAACACCAAACCACACTTCTTGAAGACTAGTTTTTCAGTGGAAAATGAGCCAGACTAGTTGGCATGTGTACCCGAATCTATGAAGAATAGGGCGCTTTTGTTACTCCAGATAATAAAGAATATACCCAATTTATCCTGGGATGAGACAGATTGACTCGTGTATAACGGCATTACAATTTTGGGCTCCAATATGTGTGATCTAATAAATGATCTGCTGCGAAAAAGAAAAGATTTTCAACCGACAGACTGGAAAATTTGGCAACCATCCTTAAAGACCAAAATATCCCAAGGGGCCTGATCGGAAATAAAGAACGTATGGACTTTTTTCTTCCAGAAAACAATATCTCTGCAAAGCTGCGATGGACCAGTCTTTAAAGAAAATCCACTGGAAAATACTGAAAGTGGAATGGACTTCATGGAAGCTCTAATCAATAAGCATGAAACTGGACCAAAAAGCAAAAACTCTCACCAATAGGGTGTCATTCCGAATAGCCGCATATATCGGTGTTCATTTTACTGCAAATTTCATATTCATTTGTAATTTAATACTAATCAATTTGATTAGTTTCGACCTCTGGTTAATATCGATATTTAAATAAATGCAATATATCTCAGATTTTTTCATTGTTTTATTTGTGGTGTCTCCTAAACTACAGAGTGCCTTTCTCGACAAGTTTGACATTCGCCAACTTCAGGAAATATACATAATTTATGGAATTTAAGCAATTATTCAAACGCTGTGATCCAATAAAAATTTGTCTGTTATTAAGCGGGTACATTAATAATATACATTTATACAGGACATAATTTATCAACAAAAAGCTGGTACACAAGGCATTCTTGCGTATTATCTTGTTTTATATAGGTATTTGTGAGAGAAAGGTCTTGAGTTTTGTACAAAAATAATCGTTTTAGCACATAGTTATGCCACGGTCATAGCTGCTGATAGTGGCACATAGGGACATGTTTAAAAAAAGGCATTTGAAAATTAATTTCACTGTCAATCCACTTGCTAGAATCAAATAAGATGTGCTGATTCATAAGTTATTCAGGTCTTAATAGATTTAAAATTCTAATTATCATTATTAATTTATTTATTTATTGGTGTTTAAGATCATATACTTATGCACGATGGCTAATCATAACCATGACAATTTTATGGGTAGAGGAAACCGGAATACCAGAAGAGAACCACCGAGCAATGACAAGTAACTGCCAGCTCATCAACATCGTAAATCCACACTGCCACACAGGTAGGGGTAGTTTGTTTGAAGATACGCATAGCATCGACATGCAGTACACCTTAGTACATGGCAGCATCGTGGCCCATGTGGATAATCAGGGTTAATTACCTTGCCCAAGGAAACAACGCAGGAGTCTGAATAGTGTACATAGCTTTGGTGCAGCTCTAGGTGGGTTATATTTTCCCAAGTCAGGCAATTTTGGGTGGTTAATACAGAGTCACGTATCCTTTTACCATTTTTAATCGGGTAACAGCATTTTTCAACTGTTAAAATGAGGGGAGAAAGTACTGCTGATTTTCCCCCCTCACAAAACTTGTAAAAAGAAGGGGGGCTTGGCCTGTTATTATAGAATTGTAGTTTTTCATTTATTATTTAATGACAGTTGGAGCAACCCAGAAAGAACCACCGTGCAAAGGCAAACAACTATCAAAGTTCCACACAGGGTTATCATTGGCTGAAGGTAGTATGCCATAGTACACAATGCTACCGCCCACCCCTCCCCCACATGGGTAATTAGATAATGGTAGCTATTTCATGCTTTTACTTAGATGGGTGGGTTATTCTTCAGTAAACATTCAAAAATAAAACATACGGGCTAGTAAAACACGATAGTGCAGGTGTGATTTTTCTATGATTAAACACAGGCCATAGTGTTATCACCCAAATTTTAGCATTTTTTTAAAAATTTTTAAAAGTGATTATTGTCACCAATTTTGAGAAAAATGATGGCCGCACATTACTTGAATTTGCCATTTTTAAGTGCACTGGTCCACAATTAACTGTTGAACACCTAAGGGCTGTTTTGATAACCGACAGACAGTCATGAATAAATTGATACATGTATTTCTGTCAAACTGACCCGCCATTTTGTTTTTTCGAGAAGTGTCTTGTGGAATAAAAAATGAATTATAGATTCTTTACCGAAAATTATTAATATATTATATTAAATGAATATACAATATTTATTAGGGGGGCTATGTCATAGCAATTAAGGTTATTAAAATTTAAATTTTTAAACATATGACCGCACACTTGTCTCCTTCACCCCTCCTCATAATCTCATTTGACCCCCCCCCCCCTTTATTTGATGAGGAGCGGCTCCACCGGTCAATTGACATCGAGTTATGCTTCTCTGCTACTTGTGGCATTATGACGGTTAAGTTGAATCAGCTGTCCCTGCAAGTCGCGCAGTTAAATGTCGAGATTTGCCATTTCCCTATATGTTTTTCTAATGTATCTTTCCTACTATAGGATTTCAGACAAAATATGCACTGGAACTCCTTGACATCACCGTCTGTACGGTGTACACTGCCTCTCTTTTGTTGAATTTGCTACTGAAACACAAAATTGATAGTTCAAAGTACCTTCTTGGTGGCTTTTCAGATGATCCGTTAACTCATCTTTTGAAAGTCTTGGGACATAAAGTACAGCCATGTATAGCCTCTCCCCATGTACAGTAGCCTCGTGGCGATTTTTGTGGTCGTTGGATGAAAATCCTTTCTCACAAATTGAACAAGTAAACGTTTTGTTTTCCATTTCGATTACTTACAACATAGTAGATACGATGCGAATAAAACTCGACTTGCCAACAACATGTTTGCAAAACAAATGACAAATTTAGCTATGAGTGACTGTCGTTTGTTTTATTAATATACTAATTATTATTATCAACCCTAATTACACTCATTACTCATTAATTATGCAACAGTCATTAATTAAAATTAATTATGCAACAGTTATTAATTAAAGTGATTAAAAAATATTCATTAATTAAGTGACATCATGTTAATTACCTTATGTAATATTTTAATTACATTACGTCATCCACCCCCTCCCCTACCCCCTCCACCAGAACTGGGTCATTTTGCCTCTACACTACTACTCAGGTGTACCATACTGCTGAAATCTTGCCCAGGCTCTGGTAATCACCATATGGTGCACACCAAGGGCTTCACCAACCTGACGATGCGTAGCCCCTTGCTCCACAATCACTACAGCCCGCCACATTTCTGCTTCAAACAAATGTCTTCTTACATTTGCATTTGCCATATTTAATCATTAAATCACAAGGGTTTGTGTTGAAATGAAGATTGAATACCCTACACATTTCATGTACATGTAGACAGTACACGAAAACATCATGAAAATCAAGGGGTACATGCTTTCCATGACTGTCACGAAAAGTCTGCATGTCAAGAGAGCTAATGTAAAAACTGGGAACCATTTCAATACATTCCTGAATCATATCCACCAAAAATATCGGAAATGTGTCACAAGCAAATTCCACAATGATGTGTCAAATATTTGGTGCTCAGCAAACTTTGAGTAGTATATTTTTCACAGACACTTTTTGGCTGCACACTTGCGAAGATGCGAATTCGTCTATGCACATTCCATCGCATTTTTCATCACTTGGTTCCATTTGTAAACAGTAATGGCGATTTTTTAGCACAAAATACAATAGTCGCCCGACTCAGTAAACAAAATCTGATTTAGTCTGATTCAGTCTAAAAGAGACTGTCGTAGGCCTAATGTGAATAAGTATAACAGTTGGTAAGAGGGGCACGCGATCAATAAATATTTCTTATTTTCACTGCCAAAGTTCGGACCAGGGCCGGGGAACGGGTGGGGCGGGGTAGTAATCCCAGAACATTGGGGAGCCCGGCCTTGGCCCGGGAGTTCTGGATTCTTGGGTCAGGCCTGGGCCCCCAAAGATTTGACTCCTGTGACAACAGCCAAGAAGGGGTCTGTATCGTAAATGGAGCTCTGCACTTGTCCAACGGTTGTAATTTTGGACTGCATGATTCTTGAAGTGATAACTTTATAAAATCAGCTTGACGTAATAAAGTTATCACTTCAAGAATTGTACAGTCAAAAACTATAACTGTAGGTCACAGGATACTTATTGATGAACTTGCAAAATTTGAAACATGTTGCTTCGGGATTTCAAGGTCGGGTCTGTGCTAGAAACAAATACCGTCTTTAACATAAATTGCAACCCCGCCTCCCCTTGACGGACGGTTGAACCGCAATGGTTCTTGAAATCCATGGATCAGAATATCTGGAGTTGGGTCTGCAATTTGTAACCAAGTTTCCGTAAATGCAAGAATGTCAGATTCTGGCGATTCACACTGAATTCAGATTCAGATTCAGATTCTTTATTCACGGTACACATACATGTAAAATGGTTACAAATAAACATATTGCACAAATGTAATGAGAAGTATACTATGGGAAGTGGCATAGTCAGATTGGCTGTCTACCTACCACCCCCTGGAAGAAGATGGGGTGATTGCAAACAGACTGTGACTGAAAGAATGAACTGAGAGCCAATTATGATTATGGAGAATGACGATCGAATCATTACTTTTCTGAGATTAGAGTATTAGTGTTTCATTTTCGCCAGCGGAAAGACGGTGATTCAAGGTAGGCAAGAAGCAGCCTGCCTATAGGACTCCCTCCACTACTTATCATAACACATGAGGGCGGCAACAAGTCCCATCGTGAAGTTCGTATCGTTTAGACTGCGACAAGGAGGTTGGTCATGATGTTTGGGCGTGGTGTCTACGTTAGCTGCATCATTATCGTAGGATGATGAATGTTATGATTTATTTGTTTAGACTTTTATTTGCAAGTTCTTAATTGTATCCATATAGTATTTTACATAGCACCACTGTAAGGAGGAAGCGCGACAGGTTGCACAAGACGAGGATTCCAGATTTAGACGCGGACCACGATTTTGACAATTTACGAAGTTTACGAAGTGCAATCAGAGCATTAGGGATTGTTGCAGCTGACAAAACTGGAACATGAGGAAATGAATGTGGAAGTTAACTTGTTCTTAAGCATGCTTCTGTCGCTAATATTTCGAGTTGTGTCGTCCAGAGCATTCCATAGTTTCGGGAAGGAGTATAAAGGAAATTTATCCAGAGTTTGGGTCCGTGTTTTTTCTATGTATTGGAGGCCTGACTGTCTAGTTCTCCTACCAGATGGATTGTCAGTAATTTTAAATATATCATTGAAAGACACCGGTAATCTGCCGTACTGCCAGTCAAACACGAACAGTAGTGCATGTAGCCTAAACAAATCATCAACCTTGAGTATTTGGTTTTCTTTAAACAGGGGATCTGTATGAGAATTGTACTTTTTGTTATTAATTATTCGTATTGAACGTTTTTGCAGGACAGCTAGTTTTTTGATAGCTCTTGAGTTGCCCCATGCCTGGATTCCGTATGACAAATGGCTATGTATGAGGGCGTAATACAATGTTTTCAGAGCTCCGTGGGGGAGGATATTTTTAACTTTGTTCAGACTATAGTTTGCGCGTGCTATTTTCGAGCATAATCGGGATATGTGAGCCTTGTAGGATAAATGTTCATCAATGCTAATTCCCAAGAATTTAACAGATTTTTCTGTTTCGGTGGCCCCAACCTTGTTAATGTTTTGATTATTTATTTTTACCTCTTGACAAAGATTATTGTTCCTATCTTTATTTGGATTAAGTATGATGTACGAGGTTTTCTTAGCATTCAGCATTAACTGGTTCGCATAGCACCATTCGAATAGTTTCTGGAGCTCGTCATTGAAATACGGTGTAATGGGATTATTATCGGAGCCTGGGCAGTGTGCAGTGGTGTCATCGGCAAATGATAAAAGATTGAGTGATGTTGAGTTACTTATATCATTTATATATAAAAGAAAAAGAATAGGGCCTAAAATCGAGCCCTGTGGTACACCGCAACTCTGTTTGGCTGAGTTCGATTTGTGTTCTCCGTACGTGACATATTGAGACCCTGAATAATATCTAGTTTAGGCTCTGTACGTTTAGATGTAGAATTTTCAACGTGTTGGGGGCATTACCTGTAGTGATGGAATCTGGTCCTAGATTTTTTTCAATGTCTCCCGATAATAACAGAATCATAATTAAAATAAGCAGATGCAAGCAGGCAGAACTGTTTGTAAGTACATGTATTGCCTTTACAAAGTTTGCTTTACATGAAGTCGCTAACTGTTTGTGCGGCTCAAAATATAATTTTTCATCACTTTTAGCCCAGTCAACGTAAATTGGGCTCACTGGATGCAAGGTAAAGTATTCATTTGGTGGGAAAAGATGTGCAATTAACATAATAGTAAAACTTTTGTGTAGGCTGATACCGCACTGTCGTAGGTACAAGTAAACTAAAACACACCTTGATGAATGGCTTTACAGTCTGTATTTTAAGCTACTCACACTAGTTGCATTGGATGTACCAATGCGCACACGGTACAATTCAAGACTACGCATAATGAAATCTGTTGGAAGATGATATTAATAGATTATGTATCGGTTAAAGTCAGCTATTGAATATAGGCTATGATACATGTTAGGTTTGGGAACTGAGAGCGGAAAAGAGCTAAGACAATAGGATAATTAGCATAATATATGTATAGACATGAATAGGGTAACAAATAGTATCCAATGGTCAGAAGTACATAAAGAGTACAAAAATATGTAATAAGTGTATATACAAGTGTTTCAAAGTCGCCGATTACATTTAAAGGTGAATGAATAGGTTCATTATCGGTGGAAGAAGCATTGGTTTAGCTGCAGTTGTGGAAAAGAAATTGGGCCGTTAAATTTTACTCAAAATATCAGTGTCGCAGAGAGACGTTAACAGCCAAAGAATCGAATGTAACACTGGCCTAAATTGATTGCACTGATTTAACGACACATTATAACAATCACCGCGTCGGTTGAGCTAGATTCATTAAAAGAATAGAGGTTCAGTACCAGATGTTAATAGTACACCACATGTCTCTTCCTGTCGCGAAAGATCAAATAGGAGAAAGTTGACGAGAAGAGAAAGTGTTGGCCAACCCCCACCAGACACACGGTAAAAGGACAGTCATAATGATAATTGAATCAATTGCTAAGATGCTCGCTGATAGGGAAGAAGATGATCTCAAATTAAGATGTTGTCAAGAACACACCATTACACCAGGCATTTGCAGAACTGCAGTTTGGGGCTTGGACCCACCCACCTGGACCTTGTATCCTGACATTTTTTTGCGACCACCCCCCCCCCCCCCCCCCCCCCCCTGATCCTACACGGTTCTTTTGATTTGTATTTTCCGGTCTGTACTAACAATACACAAAACGAAATTGTTAATCTATTATTGACACAGTCACACAATATGAACATGTATGTACCTGCATGTACAGTATATAACATATTTATGTTAATATGTTATTCATACAGTATCAGGTTGTATGGGTTTATCCTCAAATGCAGGGTTCGGTTCAATAGAACCTCTGCACTACAGTTCATGTGCTTTCCTTTCACTGCATAGCAGTATGGGTTTGTACTAATAATACATCTGGGTTTATCTGCAAATGCAGGGTTGGGTTCAATAGAACCTCGGTACTATAGTTCATGTGCTTTTCTTTCACTGCAAAGCAATATGGGTTTGTACTAATAATACATATGGGTTTATCTTCAAATGCAGGGTTGGGTTCAATAGAACCTCTGCACTATAGTTCATGTGCTTTTCTTTCACTGCATAGCAATATGGGTTTGTACTAATAATACACAGAACGGACGTTTTAATCTATTGGAAAAGTACAGTGGGGCCCACTTAATTGGGTATCTGTAATCTCTCGATTTAATATCCCTGTCTACCGAACATAAATTCCAAACACCAAATCATTTACCATACCTTCAATGCAAATTTTACCTGTTAATTGAATATATGTTATTGGGTAAACTCCTGTTAAATGAATAAAAAAAATCTTGCAATCTGTCGAAGATTTACTCTGACGGCCATTGAATTACCACATTGATAGACATTTCTGCACACCAAATTGTATCATTTAATCTATTATATCCTGCCCGACAGATCTCAATGAGGTCTATCAAACAAGATATAACAGAATAAATACTCAATTTACCACTTGAAGTTAGGAAAGGGATCCAATTCATGTTAATTGTATACTCCTGTCAACTGAATATTTTTCTCTGGCAAAGTGGCTATTCAATTAACAGGGTTCCACTGTACTTACACATTCACACATTTGAACACACATGTACATGTATATACAGAATATAACTGCCCCACATGCACATACATAGACCTATTTATATCAGTCTGTATACATTTAAACAAATGTATGATTAACCTTGGTGTTTCTTAGTACAGTCAGCATCAAGTATGAGTGGCTTATTGCCGAGTGTTTTTCTACTACATCCACTCTGTCAAGCTGTATGCATCAAAGCAAATGGGTGATTGTCGTAGTTGTATTTTATTACAGTCGGCGCCAAGCAGAATTGGCTTTCGTAGATTACTATCCTGGCACATGTTCAAAGGTTGGGGGGGGGGGGGGGGGGGGGGGTAGCTTAGTTGGATATTTCTTTGAGATTAACCCTGCAAGTTATCAGCGATTTTCTGTCACCAGTCTATTTATTATACCTTCGTGACAAATTTAATCTGTGGAAGCATGTTAATTCTTGCTAATTGGACAATAGTTTGATATGCTATGCATTGCCCAGGAAACCTGCGTAGGCTCTTCTAAGTAATGTATACCGAATCAAATGCTTGATTTGTTACAAAAATGCAGGAATTTTGCACGGTTCATTTTTTTTTTAATTTCTTTTTCCGGTCAAATGATTTTTAATTTTTTTTTTTTATTATTCAGCTGTTGATCTATTATTGACATATTCACACAACATGAACATGTATTTATCTATTGACTAAAGTGAATTTTTTGATTTGATTGGTTGATAGATACGTGGTATGAGACCATATTCATTGAAACCAACGATACGTCCGCCCAGCCACTGACAAATTTCCCATACCCAGTGGAAGCCTCGTTCCGAAATCTACAAATTGTCCATACCACGTAGAAGACGCGTCATTCCAGTTTTACAGTGTACATGTATTATATTTTAATTTTTTATCTCCAAAATATAGCTCATGACCCCTTATTGGAATGAGCTTGTCGAGTACCCTCCAATGTGGGGTTCATAAGCTATGTTTTTGAGACAAAAAAAGAAAAAAAGAAATTCAATAATTTTTTTATACTGGTCATATCGGCATATTTTCACAAAAACTCTTTTGCACAAAAATTCCACAGAAACCTGTATGGCTCAACAATGGAAGATAAAAAATCTCATGCTGTGTGTGTTCACACATGAAATAGATTGTACTTCTAATACGGAAAGTCAATAGATAAATTCGTTGCCCGTGTCTGATCACGTGGTACGGGTTTATACCTACCCGAAGCCTAGCCGTATCCCATGAGGCCAAATTATATAACTTTCCTACATGTACACACGTGGACATATTTATATTTAAATGTGATTCATAAAGTTCCAGATTCTATGGACTTGTCTTTGAATGATGGGTTAGGTTCAATAGAACCTCTGCACAAAAGTTCATGTACATTTATTTGACTGCAAATTTGTTAATATGTGATTCATAAGTTCATACAGTATCAAATTATATGGGCTTATCTTCGAATGTTGAGTTAGGTTTAATAGGACCTCCCCACAGAAGTTATTGTGCTTTTATTTCACTGCTAGCAATAGGTGTCTGTACTAATAGCACACAGAACGAGTTTGTTAATCTATTATATACATATTTATATATTCACACAGCATGAATATGCATGTACATGTATGTACAGTATATAAGTGTCCCCATATGTACACATATGGACATATTTATGTTAATATATGATCCATACAGTATCATATTGTACTCACACATATGTACATGGTTCATATATCACCCATACAGGATATCTGTTTGATTCTACCAGTGTCATTGAGTTTAATGAAAACTTTCCCATCATTGGACCATGAGTCCTGAACGTTAACATGACATTTGCTGGTTTTTAATAGTGTCTGATTTAATTTTGGCAGGTCCTCTTTTATAACTATACCAGTCCCCTTAAGTTTCCTTCGGCATCGAATTACTGATGTTTTGGTTCTCCTTGCTACAAACTTCACGATTATCGGTATCGGTTTATTCACACTGAATCTGCCTAATCTATGGGCTATGCTCAACTCATTGCGAGAAAGTTCGAATCCCAAGTTGTTTCGACATATATCAAGGAATTTGTCCTCACGTTCAGTCGTAGATTCACTTTTACTCTCATCAGAAACACCAAATATTCTGATACTGTCCTTTCTAGTATGCTGTTCCAAGTTGTTGTTTTGGATTTTTAGATCATTAACTTCTTTTTTCAGTCTGATTATTTCACTTTCTTTACTTTCAATATTGGCACTGATGGAACCTATATTTTACCTGAGTTTATCATCACACATCTCAACAGTCAGCATTCGGCTTTCGAGAGCATCAGATCAATTATTCAATTTGCAGACGATTTCTTCCTTCAGTGTATTGATGATTCTGATGAGATCGTTACTTGTTATAAGAGGCTTTATCACAGAATCCAATGAATCCTTGGTCACGACGTTATCTAGTTTCTTATTTATTTCTGATAAAACATCTTCGAATCCACTTTTGTCAGAAACAAAAGTCTTCATTGACGTCTGACAAGAGGCACCACCGGTTGAAGTTGGCGATCTCTCTGTACCTGGGACATTTTTCCTGAGTTTTTTGTCTGATTGTGCATTTGGGGCCCCCTTGCTCAAGCTTTCATCAGCATCAGCACTCGAAGTGGAACTCATTACCAATGGCCTCTTCATAATACATATCTATTGTCATCATACTGTCATACAACACATAATCAAAGTTCTTCACATTTTGTCTTTGTTTACTTGTTCACCTGGTTCATCTTAGGCCTGAAATCCTCTCCCAATATCGCTAAAAAATATTACTTCAAATATCAAACTTCTTGAAAGGATCGGGCAAAATGATGACAAATTTAGATTCTACATCAAACAAGGTCTTCAGATATACACAAAAATAACTGAACCCATACTAAAAAACCCTCTTTACGCTATTTTTCCACCTCAACGAAAATACCGACTTTGTCTACTCCATGTCACGTGATTCAGATACATATCCTAAAAAGGGATTACACAAGTGGGATACCTAGAAATAGGGTTGATGATTTCCCTAATAGTTATCGAGCAATCAATGAAGAGTCTTTGCTCGAACGACTCGAATACCATCGAACAAATGAGCTATAGAGCAATTGCTCTAAAGAGTGACTCCACATACTGCTCTACGCCTTATTTCGAAAAAGAGGTGCCGAAGGCCAGACGATTATTAGGTTGATGATTTCCCCATAATAAGCTATCGAGAAATTACTGAAAAGTTATTGCTCGAACGACTCGAATCGCACCGAAACAAATGAGCTATAGAGCAATTGGTCGATCGGGTGACGCCACACACTGCTCAACGACTCATCTCAAAAGGGCTGCCGAAGGTCAGACGTTTTTCAAAACGGAGTTCCGTAAGTGGGATTCTAAGCTCCTGTGTAGCTCTCATACAGCTCCTCTTCAGCTTCTAAACTGTCCATCACCTTCCACTACTTGTCCATGGTTTATCTATCCTATGATCCGCTTCCACTATATTTACCTAATACTATAGTCTTCTACCACCCCTGTTGACCAGTACCACTGACTTGTAGGACCACGATATCTACCCTCGGCTAAGTCTTGTAATGTCCACAGGGCCGTCCATACTCTACTGCGATACTAGAAAACAAGCATACACCACACAATCAAATGACCTAGTATTCCGAACGACCCACGGGATAATACAGACCATTAGGTGGTTTTCTAGTACTAGGGGGTAACAGTAGACCTATGTGGTACATACCGTACATCCCATACTACCGTTCTAACCTTACTTCGCAATACCGCTTAGCCTAGCATTACACACTACCTATACCAACCCCCGATGGTAAACTGCATTCAGTGGATTACTAGTACCAATACTAACAGTAACCTACTGGCGTACAGACCGTATACCATATACCGCCGCACTAGACAACCATACATTACCCCAAGTCCACAATACTGCTTGACCTAGCATTACGTACTACTTATTCCAGTAATCGGATAATACAAAACATTCGGTAGGTTAATAGTATCAAGGGTTAAGAAGGCACCTAGCGGGGTATATATCGCCCGTTCTGTACTACCGTTCTAAACTACCAGGCATTACCCCCCACCCCCACCCCCACCCCCCACAATACTGTTTTACCTAGCAGTACGTACTACCTATACCAGTCATAGGATAATATGAAGCATTAGGTGGATTAGTAGTATCAAGGGCTAACAAGATACAGGCGTATATACCGCTCATACTATACTACTGCTCTAAACAACCAGGTATTACCCCCTCCCCCCACAATACCACGTGACCTACCGTAGCGTACTACCTATACCAGTCATGGAATAATACAAAGCAGTCGGTTGGTTAATAGTACCAGAGACTTATAGGGGTAAATACCGCCCCATACTATACTACCGTTCTAAGCTACCAGGCATTTATCATACTCACAATACTGCTTGGCCTAGCGTTATGTACTACCTGTACCAGTCATAGAATGATATGAAGCATTAGGTGGATTAACAGTACTAAGGGCCAACATGGGGCCTGCATGGGTACAGAGCGTATATACTATAGTACCACACTGGGCGGCCATGCGTAACCCCACCCACCCCATAATACCGTCTGGCCCAGCTTTAGATGCTAAGTCATAGGACAGTACAAAGCAATCGGTAGGTTAATACAAAAAGTATTAAGATGGAACCTACAGGGGTATATAACACCCATACTATACTACCAATCTAAACCACCAAGGACTATCTCGCAATACGCACTATACGACCACACATTACCCCCACCCACCTCACAATACCGCCTTGCCCAGCATTAGATACTGCCTACACAGGCGTAGGATAGTACAAAGCAATCGGTAGGTTTAAGGATTAAGATGGAACCTACGGGGATATATAACGCCCATACTACTAATCTAAACAACGAAGGACTATCTCGCAATAGCGCAGTAGACGACGATGCATTACCCCTACCCCACAACAGCAGCACATACTACCTATACCAGTCATATGATAATACATAGCGTTAGGTTGGGGACGCGGTGGCGTTGCGGTAACCGGTTTTCGTCAGATCACCGAAGTTAAGGAACGTCGAGCCCGGTTTGTCCTCGGATGGGTGACCATCTGAGCGATCGATTCGGACCCCCGCGTTGTGTCCTTTGGCAAGGCACTTAACCCCGATTGTCCACGTGGGGGCACGATGACGCCGTGTACAAAGGCGTACTGCACGTCGATTGTGCGCATGTCTTCAACCAATCTAACCCTGCCTGTGCTGCAGTGAAACTACCAAAGCAAAGACTTGGGTACGAAACCTCATTTCTGATTGGGTAAGATTATGCCCTAATTAGGTGATATTATGTCCTAATTAGGTGATACTTAAGTCCTAATTAGGTGACAATATCTCCCAGTTAGGTGATAATATCTCCTAATTAGATGATAATAAGTCCTAATTAGGTGGTAATAAGTCCTAATTAGGATATAATTAAGTCCTGATTAGGAGATAAGTTCCCGAAAATATTCCACTACACCTGACTACACAGGCATTAATGCGCTTCCATAGTTGCTCAATGGAGACCTGATTTGACAGTTTTTTGATAACATTACCATTAGACTAACGCAACAGTAGGTTATGAATAGTTTTATGTTCACGCCGCGTGTAGTTCCACAAACTGTGTTAATATCTTGATGGTCTCATATTGTGGTAACAAGTTCTGCTTTACTCGGGAGGTGGGGGTGCGAAACATTTCTTTCCAGGAACGTATGATGGGATGGGTGGGTGGGTGGGTGGTCGAAGAGGGCAGAAATCAATTTTTTCCATGGTCTTAAAATTTGTTTTCTTTCATTCTTTTAACCTTTTACCTAACATGAAAAGCAGACGACACTTGCAAACAAAGTTCTTGAATAACTATTTTTTTCATTTTTTGTCTCAAAATATAGGTTATGACCCCTCATAGGAACGAGCTCGACGAGCTCGTTCCAAAGAGGGGTCATAACCTATGTTTTTAAGACCAAAAAATGAAAAAAATAATGAAAATTAACTGGCGATTTTTGAGCGCTGGCTGGTTTTGGCCGTTACGTTGGGTAAAGGGTTAATGACTTTATAGATTTTTTACGACGGGTACATTCATATAAATGTTGATATTGTCATTTTTAATAGATTTACAGCATTCATTCAATGATTCATTTGTCACGTTTTCAACCATTTTAAACTTCTTTTTTTTTCGCTTTTTACTCAACAATGTTAATCGCAACAGCAGTAGCGACATCTGACATGTGCGCAAACAGAAACAGTCATAAAAATCATGTAAATTTCAATAAATTTTTTTCAAATTTTCACTCCGCAAAAATGACACCTCTGAATATGTGTTTAAAATTTGTTACCGGTCGTTGATTGTTCCACACTTCATATCTTTCATCTCACTCGTTTTCACCATCGGTTTTAGAAAATAAGATGATAAAAGTGAAAGAAAAATCATTCTGTAAATTGCATGTGGTGCAAGCTAAGGAAGACTTTAAAGAATGAAAACGTATACTCGATCATATACACTGAATAAAATAGAAGTCATTTAAACCCAGAAAATCAAAGAATATGAATATTTTTATTATCACATGATCCGGTGGCTCAGCTGGTAGAGGTGCAGGCTGCAAGCCGAGAGGTCCTCGGTTCGAATCCCACCTGCGGCAACCGCGTTATGTCCTTGGGCAAGACACTTCACCCCCATTGCCCACGTGGGGGCACGGTAACGTTGTGTACTAAGGCGTACTGCACGTCGATGGTGCACCTGTCTTCAACCAATGCTAACCCTGTTGGTATGTTGGGGAGCTGACAGTTGCTCGCCGTTGCTCGGTGGTTCTCTCCTGGTACTCCGGCTTCCTCCACCCGTAAAACTGCCACGGTCATGATTAGCCATTGTGCAGAAATATGTGACCTTAAACACCAATAAATAAACAAATAAATAATCACATGATCTAATTGTTTAAGAAGCATACTGTCAAAAATATTTAATGATACACTTCCGGAGCAACCTGGTTAATACATTAGCCTAGTTTGGTGTCTCAGAGTCCATGTTTCATTAACCCTTTACCTGACACGAAAGGCAGACGACACTTGCAAATAAAATTCTCGAATAACTAATTATTTTCATTTTTTGCGTCATAAAAATAGCTTATGACTCCTCATTGGAACGAGCTCAACGAAATCGTTCCAATGAGGGGTCATAAGCTATGTTTTTGAGACAAAAAATAATGAAAATTGAATGGTGATTTTTGTGAATAGCGCTGGCCGGTTTTGGCCGTGACATTGGGTAAAAGGTTAACCTGGGTATAAGCATAGACAACTCTATGTTCAATTCTGGAAGTTGGGATGTGTGAAAATAAAATCGTTTTTCAACAGCCGATCAACTGTCATCATTTGATTACCCTTGCCCCATGATCCAAACGTAAATCCTCAATACTGAGAATATGAGTATATAGACCACAAATCTGCAGAAAACTCGCAATATTTTGTAGACGTTTTTCAGTACAACATGCTCATCAAGTTCCTAGGAAGACTGTAGACATATAATACTAGAGAAAATGATATATCAATAGAAATCACCCCGAAAACATTTTTAAACTGTAGTGAATACCGAGTAAGACGGTGAATATCCATCAAAGGGAGGGGGGGGGGGGATCCAAAAGTCTAAAACTGGACTGCCGAAAATGGAAAAAAAATAATTGGAAAAGGGATAATTGGTCTAACATGTCGAAAGTTATAAATAAATCATCATATGTTCCTGCTGATTTTTGCCCCCCCCCCCCCCCCCCCCCCCCCAACATCTGGGGTGGAAATTTTCTAAAGTGGACTGCGTAAGTGTAAACGATCGCATAAACTTGACAAAACAACACTTAGTCCAATGTTCCGTAAAGGATAAGGATTTTGATGCCACGGCCTATAATCAATGATGTTATGATTTAGCTAAAATGTTGAACTTTTGGGGAATTCAAAGTTTGTCTTAACTTTACAAGGTATAATTGCCCATAACAACTGTACAAAATGTAGACTGAAACGAGCTCTCAGTGGATATCTTAATCACATCATTCGCTTCACATGTGCACACACACGCCCACACTCACTTAATCCCCCGCACACAATCTTACACACAACAACAGGGTACAGACCGACCATACTTTACAACCATGCCAGACAGTCAATCACACCCTCTCAACTCCACATAACCTAGCATTGCTTGCTGCCCATAAAATTATATGGTGTAACAGTTAGGCATTAGGTAGACCTATGCACTGGAAAGGCTGGCGATGGGCCAAAATTGTCCACCAACTACCAAAAGCCCACATTATGAAATTACAAGGGATATACACAAGTTCTCACGCCATCAGTCAAATTCTGAAACAAATCTGACGCTGTTATGGTCTGTAACCAGTCTGGTGCTTAAATAGTCCATCGCCCATATTCAGATTCAATTGGCTGAAATATTTCAGTTGGTCAGAAAAGCGAATCAAAAAGAAAAGTTAGGCATTCAAAACGCTTTACGAGCAGTGACAGGGCTGTATTTGGGGAAAAGGCCAACACTGTCTGCATGTTTTATTAAAAACGAATTTATGGCGGACGGACACGTGTATGTCACGTGATACCTGGAATTTTAATCGAAAAACAATCGCGTAATGCTAGGAAATTCAAACAGATGTCTGATAAATTGTAAGTATTATGGCAATTGTGAAGTCTTCGTAGTGTGAAGTGAGAAGGCGATCCGTTTCATTATTTGATTTTGGACGGAATTGTATATTGATGGTCTTTCAATCGAGATGGCCTTGGCCGAAGTGTAAACAAACAGAAACAAAACAAAGCCGAGGGGAATTTACCCCCACGCATCTCTGTCTCTGCGTTTTGAAGAATTTTAATTTCCAAGCATTGTTCGTGGATATCTGAAGGACACTTAGCCACGAGTTGTTCTCGTGAAATATTATTTGATTATCCGTTCTGGTACGAATACGGTAGCAGAGTTTCTGAAACCATTGATGCCTGCTGTCAACTCTATGAGTTGATTGCGTGTATTTTTCGTGTTATATAATCTTCATTTTGATGCATAATTTGTGCATTTGTAATTTATATTTTTGGGATACCAGACTTGGGAATTTCGAAATAAACTAATTTTCCTTACTATTAATGCACCTTAAGGGTAGGACGTTCCTCATCGGAATTCACACCAGCAGACCAATTTAGTAGTTTTCTGTCTGTTCTCTTGTTTGTACCAGGTGGGTAAAGGCTGAAGGTCACTCCATGCATGCATTGAGTGTTTCGACATTCAGATATTGTTCGCTGCTCCGACACGTTGTTGTCGAACAGTCGAACGTAGGGGCGTACAGTAGGGTAGATGATTTTGTTTGTGCCTCGCTTACTAGTCAGAATACCAGTTCTGGTGACATACGGCTCTATGAAGACACCAATAGATACACCCCACCTCAACCGTACCTGAACCACCTTCAGAACTGAAGTGCTCAACAAATCATCAATTTCAATATTACTCGTTTTCTCTCTCCACGCAAACTTATAAACGTTATAAAATTCTCTACATGTCTCGAATTCGTTTGTGAAAAAGAAGACCCAATTGCAAGTTTATCTGGTTTCTGGAAAAATTGGGTCTGGCAGTCCTGTGTCGCGTGATCAAAATCACTTTGATTGGCCGTGCTTTCAAGTTTCCTCTCCATACAGTAAGGTATGCATAAAAAATAGAGGTCATTTGGGGCTCAACAGGCAAAGTCAACTTTACTTACATGCAATGTGTGATCAGTTGTATGGGAGTCAGAAATGGACAGTATATATTTTTTTTTATTACGCCACCTGTTTAATTTGACTGATCAACGTGCTGCAATAGCATCGGTATGCGATATTAGGTTATTTAACGGGGAACGGGTCGTGGGATTGAGTCCATACACTGCCTGCGACCGTGTATGAGCCCATACACCCCCTCTACTGAGCGCCATTTTGTTTCCGAATTAATTTTCCCACGTCAAATTTTCACCTATTTTCGTGCAAATAAGACAGTTCATTGTCGCAACATTTTGGACACACGTAACTTGATCGTCGTCTTTCAATTTATTATTTAACTCGTTTGGTGGCATGATAAATACGTCACAGGACTTTTACTTGCCTAATATTAATCACACTTTGCCTCACATGACGCCATATCTGGCAAGTGAACATCTTGTAACTTATAATCTTACAAATGAAGGACTTATATTGAAAAGTTATCCTTTTTTTTGTTCACATTTGTTTGCTAAATATTAGGAATGAAGACTCACCACCGCTGTAATTTCTTCGATTACGCCGTGCAGTTCCACTAATTGTGTTGATATCTTGATGTATTCAATGTGAATTAAAAACTTATTGACTGGAATATCTGCAATTGGAAAACTCGGAAAAAACGTTTGTATCAGCCCTCCTGTTCCGATTCCGTATCAGACAGATTCCGGTAAACACCGCACTATCATATATATGCATTGTTTTTTTACGTATTAAAATATGAAATTCAAAATTTTGACCAATTAAAACCCAATTCAAACTGAAAACGGGGGAAACGGGCTTTATGTAACGGGATTGTTAGATAAATGTATTATCATGACCAAATACATGTCCTGTAATTTGTATCAGATTCTCGGTCGTGTTTACAGTCGGATCACAACTCGCCCTGATATCTGATACAAATTACATGACATGCGCATGGTCATGATAATGTATATGTATTAATTTGCAGGTTGTCTGGTGTGGTTCCCAGCGTGATTGAAAAAGTACAATCTTTTGTTCTATCTTTCAGTTAGGCAGCTCAAAAAGATTATATCGGGGCAGATGAAATGGTCTGGAATGTCAGAGTCGCCGGTTCTATATTTGCAGTTCAGATGTTGATGCACATTTCAGGTTCTAGTGCGCAGGGTAATGCCACACAACAATTGACACTTCGGAAGAAAGTGTTCGGGAATCCCTCCTACATACCTAATGATAAAGTTAATATCGTTCCCAGAAAATTTGAAAATGAATCATTGCCTGTTGATGTGTCTTTTACCATAATCAGCCTTGTTGCGTATAATGAAAAAGATGAAGTGTTGGTAACCAATGGAATTTTGAACCTTCGGTGGAATGACGTTGGCCTAACATGGAATGAACAAGATAACGGAGGAATAAAAGTTCTTTCGATTTCACAACGCCACATTTGGAAGCCAGACCTTCGTTTGGTAAATACCGTTGTGAATCACCAACAGTTAGGTGACGATGATCTCCTAGTGAAGGTTTCTTCTGACGGCAGTGTTGATTGGAAACCTGGGGACGTTTTTCATACTTCTTGTTCCATGGACATCTCCATGTACCCACTCGATGATCAGAGATGTGATTTGAAGTTCTGTACCAGAATGAATACTCCAGATGAAGTTTCCTTCAATGTCTCTTCAAGTAGCATTAACTTTCTGCAACCAGATGAAAACGGACAATGGGATATTATGCACACCGATGCTGAAAAACTGAACACGAGTGACCTATCAGAATGTGTCATATTCTCAATGCATATTAAACGACGGCCATACTTCTATGTTATAAACACCCTGATACCTCTAATGATGATGTCATTTATTAATTCCTTTGTATTTCTTCTGCCGATCGAGTCTGGTGAGAAAATATCCATGTGCACCGCGATACTACTGTCTTTTGCTGTATTTCTTAGTTTCATTACTGATAACATGCCGAACACATCGTCAAATTTGTCCTTTCTAGGCGTGTATGTTGCTGCAATGTTACTCTTGAGTGGACTATCTGTTATAGTAATTGTTCTTTTGTCTCTGTGCTATCACCGACGAGAAGAACAAACCACAAATGACCAGGAAGAACAGAGAAAACCAAAGCTTCCGACGTTTCTAAGAGAACCGAAGTCACAGATACAGAACATGTTTCAATATCTCATTTATAAGAAACGGAAGGTGGGCAGTAGTCACGAGATTCCTTCTACTTCAGCAATCAGCACATTTGAAATGCAGAATCAGCACTGCGGAAACGACAAAGCCCAAGATACCAAACAAGACGTAACTTTCTGCTGCTGTCGTCGTCGCAAAAGCCTAAGAGTTTCTCCGGCAAAGAAATTTGCGAGAACAATGGATCTTTTCTGCTTTCTCTTGTTTTTTTCCATAGCAAGTGCGGGGACAATAACTCTGTTAGGACTGTTAAACGTCGGAGATACTGGACTCGCGAATTTGATTACGGACCTTGCAGATAGGGACCCGTCTAGAGGGTCTTGAATGTGGGGTATCCATCTCCAAAATTTTAACTGCACCATTTACAAGTAAACCCTCTCCCACACATTAGTTGAACATTTTCCGACCAATACACCAGACTTTAATACTGTTTTTTACGATTTTAAATTTTAGACCAGCATTTGGGTTGGGGCGAAACATCCCTCCACACCAGTTGCGTCACATGTCTGCTTCCAGATTTACTATTTCGGCACTGCCATTGGTTTCCGTTATTCCATTCCCAACAATTCCTCCGATGCTGACTGCGCATGCGCAAATTTCGGGAAAAACTGAGTCCAAATTTTAACACTGTGGCCTGTGGAGAAAATATTTTCAAACATTTATTACACAAAGAACAGGTTGAGTGACAATATTTTACGTGTTATGTCCATTTAGTTCAATATTTCTAGTTTTATGTGCTATGCTTATGTTAGTTATTGTGTCATTTCTTTTTCTTTTGCTTCCTTTTTGGATTGAAAATTGGTCCTAAAAATCGTGTATAACGTCAGTAAATTTTACGAAAGTAGTCGACTCCAGGTGTGTTAAAGTTCATTTTCTGACCTTTGTGATTATCTGTAGAAATTTTTACGTGTTATTTTGGTAATCTGCAATGGAGACTGAAGACAATAGCCTAAAAATAATAAGTATGCACTAATGGTTTTTTGCTTCCTTTTGTCGCTAAAGAAGAGCATTCTGGGAGATTTTTCTAAGTGAACACCTGTTTCTCTGTGAACCGAGTATCGCTGTCCAACAGGTAGAGTAATTCTCCTTACTTTGAATTGAGATGGAAAATTAATGCGTTAGGTACTTTTCTTTTAAGATTTTACATCAAGATGATTGAGGGCGAGGTGGCGTTGCGGTAACCGGTTCTCGTCAGATCACCGAAGTTAAGCAACGTCGAGCCCGGTTAGTCATCGGATGGGTGACCGTCTGAGCGATCGATTCGCCCTCCGCGTTGTGTCCTTGGGCAAGGCACTTAACCCCGATTGTCCACATGGGGGCACGATGACGCCGTGTACTAAGGCGTACTGTACGTCGATGGTGCGCATGTCTTCAACCAATCTAACCCTGCCTGTGCTTCAGTGCGGAGTTACGATGTTGGGGAGCTGGTAGCTGCTCGTCGTTGCTCAATGCTTCTCTCTGGGTACTCCGGCTTCCTCCACCCGTAAAACTGTCACGGTCATGATTAGCCATTGTGCATAAGTATGTGAACTTAAACACCAATAAATAAATACATCAAGGTGATTATAATTTTTATAATTTCATAATTTTATAATTTTTCTTATTTAAAAAATTAACTTCTAATTCATATGTCCATAACGAGTCCTCAATTAATCTACATGAAGTCTGAGTATCTTTTCGGCTTCAAATACAATTTTAGATAGTTGAGCATGAATGCATGAATGAATGAATAAATGAATGAATAAAAGAACGAATGAATGAATGAATGAATGATCTACAAATACACGGTCAACTGCGTCAAAATTACATTTTTTGATCACATTGAACATTGGTCTCATTTAAGTTCATTATTGTGTTTGTTCTCTATCAAAACTAAAATCAGAGCCATGAGGGCTCAATTTATATTGAATGTACATAATTTATTCCTGACGTTTCCAGTCAAAGCAAATCGCTAAAATCAGTTTGGAAATTTATTTCTCCTTGTCCCCACGCATTCAATAAGTATCATTGAGTATTTATTTATTGGTGTTTAAGGTCACATACTTATGCACAATAGTAGTATATATGTTGATTTCACACATATCTAGCCGAACTCCCCCCCAGGACAATTCTGCGCATGCGCCTGACGCCATATTCACGTGATGCGCATGCCCGGCGGCCATTTTGGATGTTATGCACATGACGTCATAATCACGTGATGCGCATGCGCGGTGGTCATTTTTGGTGTTGTGCGCATGCGGATACTCTTGGATACTATGCGCATGCGTCGGCGCCATCTTGGATGCTGTACGCATGTGTCTTCGTCAACTTGGATAACGTGCGCATGCGTGGGCTCCATCTTGAACGCAGTGCGCATATATCGCCGCCATTTTGGGTGAGGTGCTCACGCATGTGGTGGCCATCTTGGATGGCGGCCATGTTTGTCGTTGTGCATTGCTGCCGTGTTGGATGATGTGCTCGGCGGCCATTTTGGACGACATAACATACACATGCGCGAATAACTATTTGTGTTAGTAACGCAATGCATTATGGTATATAAAGAGTCATTTCGTTCTGTTGTGACCAAGTGGAGTTATTTCCCCGTAATTTTAATATTTGATTTCCATTTTTCCTTTTGAGAGTTCTGTTGAAACGTTCCACTACTGAGCATTTTCATTTAGAAAAAAATACCCCCGCCATCCCTTCCCTCCCAACAATTCTACCGTAATTGCAATGACCAGTCTCCAAGCTAATATTTTTAATTCAATGGTATAAGTTAGTTTATCATCCCACCCACGGAACCATTGGCAGTGGAACAATGTTCGTTTATTGTGGTAATTTATTTAAATGGTGAAATGAAGGACTGCCCAAACTTGAGTCTGTCTGAATATATAGCCTTAGATGGTGAATGGGACCTTAAACAGCAATAAGATGGAGATTTATTCCATTGATCTTCTAAAAGATTTCGACGAAATTAGCGAGACAAGTAACACCGTGAATATTCGGCAATGTTTCAAATATGCGTTTCAATATTTTGTATCTGGCGTGAAATATTCTCCATGTACGCTCGAAGCAGTCAAAGGTGTGGGGGTAATAAACAGTTTAGTCAATAGATTATACATGCACGAACGAAACAGTGTTAAAAGATAGGTAATAAAATGAAATGAAACGTTGTGTTACTTATCCTCTCGAACCTGCGAGGGTAATAAAACAACTTGCAGAAATCATGTCAATAAAAATATACTTCAGTGGGGTATTTGACTAACAGTTTGCGAAGAATGGTGTGGCTTACATCCTCCAGATATCGAAACCTGCCCGTAATAATGACTATGTCAACAGATACCCGGTATTCAAGCGTCTCGACAATAAACATATACTCAAACGTGGTACTCGACTAACGGATAAATATATTCTTGATGACCTATTACCCACTTTAGCAGGAATATTACTTTCTCGAGAAACTGATAACGATCAGTGCGCATTCAATAAAATGAATAAGTCATATCTTGTTTGCGAAATTGCTGAACCCTCGCCAATTCTATAAAAAATAAGTCGAACCGACAACAGTCCGGTGTTTTGTTTGGTGCTCCGCCATTCCGATACTTTCATATACTTCGAATGAAATAACTAAATCAGGACCCCCTCCCACTTAATGATTGTGCTAGAAACCTCGAGTTTTATAATTTCAAAAATAGCGCCCCCAACCAACGAAGATTTGAGACCTTCTCCAATCCCCCATCTAAATACCAGACTTTTGTCTGCCTTTATTAAATGTTCATTTTTCGATGTTTAGAATAAACCATCCGTCTAACGGGAGGCCTCCCTACAAATACGAAAGAACTACCGTTGTCCAACTCCCCGCCTAGGGCGCGGTAGCGTTGTGTACTAGGGCGTACTGCACGTTGAGGGTGCATTTGCCTTCAACCAATAGTATTTATAGCGAGGCCTCCCACTCTGATTTAGCCTGCACGACATGAGCAAATGGCATTTTTGGACAAAATGCATTTTCCATAAAAAATATCCCATGTGCATAATTGCCACATAAAATGTTTTCTTTATAAATTTGGGAATGCTTACCGATGAACACTTTTGAGACAGGGATTGTTCCGCTATTGACGGCTGAATATCAGGTAGCATGCGATATTTTACATACATTCCTATAAGCACTACAAGTATATTAAGTACATTGTCATAATGAAGATTTCATCTTGTAGTAGAGAAATCGAATTTTCACCACTATTTTTTTTTTCATTTTTCGCTATAAAAACAAAGCTTATGACCCGTCATTGGAACGTTCGCATCCCGCTCATTCCAATGAGGAGTTATAAGGTACGCTTTTAAAACAAAAAATAATTTTTGTCATAATAGACATTTTCCGCAAGTGTCATCCGAGAGTTTCCTTAAACACCACAGGGATGATTTCGTTAGTTTTGAAGCTGATTTCAGTTTTCTTTTCTCAACAACCTACCAGTTTTTATTTTTGAAAATTTGTCTAAAAAACACAGCTTATCATCCCTCATTGACACAAGCACGTTGAGCTCGGTCCAGTGAGAGTCATAAGCTATGTTTTTTTTCTATTTATTTATTCATGTTTTTGTTTATTTATTTTCGCGACAGTTTCGGTAAGCACGAATACCTTGCGAGATTCGTGTGCGTGCAATGGCGTCTTGATTTGTCAATGTAACTGCGGTCGTTAACTGTATTTGACTCTTGTTAATAAAGTTTTTAGTTGTAAAACATGAATTACGACATTTCATTCATGAAACTCCACCTTTGTTTTAACCCTTTACCCAACGTAACGGCCAAAACCGGCCAGCGCTATTCTCAAAAATTGCCAATTAATTTTCATTATTTTTTCATTTTTTGTCTCAAAAACATAGGTTATGACCCCTCGTTGGAACGAGCTCGTCGAGCTCGTTCCAACGAGGGGTCATAACCTATGTTTTTGAGACAAAAAATGAAAAAATTTAGTTATTCAATAATTTTTTTTGCAAGTGTCGTCTGCTTTTCATGTTAGGTAAAGGGTTAACGGTACAAGTCGAAAACGAAATAGTTATCTATTTTATCCAACCACATTCTCCAATTCTGCTACTGATGAACCTTGTTGACCTTTTACCATAATAATAATATAATAACACTTTGGCCAGCCGCTGATTTGTCGCGGTTCTCGGACGAGAAGGCCATGGTTACCCTTGAACTCCCAACTGCCTCCCTATTCCCACGCTTCTCCTCTCCTCCCAACACTCGGAGACGAACTGCTTGATGACATCCCTTGCCCCAATCTTCCCAATCTCTCCGATTAGCATATTAACCCTCTCCTTTGAGTCTCCCCCTAACCACATGTCCTTCATTCTCCCATCCCACTTCCCCATTATACTCCCAGTGAATCTCATTCTTTTAGACTGATACTTTGGGCATTCTAGAAGAAAGTGTTCCAGGGTCTCCACCATGCCCAAGTTACACATCTGGCACTCCCTTTCACCGTCTTTCCCAATTTTTCCCCTCAGCTCCATGGATCGCGACCTCAGCTTGAACAACAGTGACCCCCCAAAGGTGCCATCAAGGTACTCTTCAAAACCTGGCCTCTCTTTATCACGCAGGCCAACCAAAGACCTCTTTGATTTGACCCCCTCCCCGCCAATTACGGTTACAATCCTCCATGACCCTTTCTCTGACGATTTTTTTTCCCTGGTTTGCCCCAACGTCCAGGTCCAAGATCTCCAATGAGTAGTTCTCTACTAGCTCCCTCACTTGGACCATCCACCCCGTTTTGATATTTGAGTGGAAAATTCTCAGGAACATTAATTTACACCATCGACTGTCGGGGAGATTTACCAAATAATTAAGATAATCGAGTTTCAACAGGTCTATCCTGTCCTTGATCCTCATCCACCCAACCTCACCCCTGATTGCTTCTAGCGCTGCAGCATTACTCGACCCCATTATCCATCGGCCTGCATCGTTCTGCAAGATTTCCAAGCTCTTTACGGCCGTCTTTTTTTAGGGGTACCACTTCCGTACCGTATGTTATACTTGGCAGCCCCACCATTTCCCAAATGATTTTCCCCACGAAAACCTTATTGAAACTGTTTCTCCCTATAAGTTTTATTTGGTTAAGGATTCGCTTCCCCTTCAGAATCAATTTATTTGTGTGGTTTCGGTAGATGCCTCTTCCTGTAATGTTTATATTTACCCCCAAATACTCGTAATCACCTGTCTCTCCTACAATGAGAAGTTTGCTGCTCCATTCCGGAATGCAAAACTCACCCACTCTCCACCTTCGAGTGGGGTCCACTTTGCGGCCCACAGGTATAACTTTGCTCTTGCTTTCATTAAGTTCGAGTCTCCATTTGCTCCCATATTTCCCAACAATTCCCAGCATTTACGTTAGCCCATCTTCGCTTTCTGACACCAGAACCATATCGTCTGCAAAAAATAGCCCTGGGATCTTCAAGTCCCCAACTGCTACCTCCTCGTTGCTACGCAGGAGTTCATCTCCTAAACCTTTGATGTACAATGCAAACAGGACTGGCGAAAGGATACACCCCTGTTTTAGGCCTATCTCCATAGGCACACGTTTTGTTGTAATGTTTCACAGGTTAAGTTCACTCTGTACTCTTTATATAATGCTTTCATAATTCCAACAAACTCGCCTCCTAAGCCCAGAGCCTCCAGCTTGCGCCACATACCCTCCCTCCATACTCTATCGTATGCCTTTTTGACACCCAAAAAGGCCATAAACATCTTTTTCTTTTTTTGCTTTCGCGGATTCTATCATTTGGGATAGCGTGAAAAGATGGTCAGTTACTCTCCTTCCCTTCCTGAAGCCATTCTGGATTTCTCCCAAAAAACCCTTCTCTTCAATCACCTCCTCTAGTCTCCCATAAAGGACTTTACAGAAAACCTTTCCAATGTTGCTACTGACAGAGATCCCTCGATAGTTATCCAAAACGTCTTTTGTCACTTTGCTTTCTCTCCACTCCTTCGGGACCTCTTGATTTTCTATGGCTAGATTGAATAGGGCAGTTAGGCTTTCCACGAGTTCCTCTCCCCCTTTTTTGATAAACTCGTTAGGAATTTCATCCACTCCTTCCGCTTTTCCATCCCTTAATTTTGATATCACCTTTCGCACCTCATCCGTTTTAATTTCGCTGCACACGAAGTTCGATAGGTTTTCCTCGACCCGATTCGGACACTCAGGTGGGCTCCCCATGCCCCATCGCTTATCGTTTACCTTTTCCCAGTGCTTGACTAGTTCTGATGCGACTTGATCTTGCTCATCTGTAACTCTGCCATCTACTTTAATACTCTGTGGGTTACTTCCTTTGTTACGTTTATTCACCCATTTCCAAAATACGTTCGAACTCGACCCCCCCCCCCCCCCCCTCCCCTGTCGTTCTTATCGTCCTAATAAGACTGCTATTTCGCACTCTCCGATTATCGTCTTTAATCTTATTTACTTTATTTCGTGCTTGGTGGTATTCTTCCTTTGCTACTGTGGCCTGGTTGCTTTCCGCCCCCTTAAGTTTTCTACTTCTCCTGTATGCAGCACATTTAGCTTTTCTTCCCTTTATGACCCTTTTGAGTTCTTCATTCACTCTGTACTCAAGATCCCGTGTTGGCACCCTGACCTTTCCTACACTTTCCTTTCCTGCCTCCACCAGGCTCGCAACTATGACGTCTGCCATCTTCTGGACACTGCCCCTCTTGGGTACGGTTGCAAGCTTTGGTTTCAGTTTTTCATTGAACTTCGCCCAGTCAGCATCTTTTTTGAGTTCCCAAATCTCCTTAGAGCTTCCTTTGCTTTTTACTAGAGTTTTGGCCCTGATCGTCACTGTAATCAAGTTGTGATCACTATCCACCTCCATTTTACCCTCATCATTCACTTCTACCCCTATCACATCCCTCCATAAATTAATATCTGTGAGGATGTAGTCGATTATTGATTTTCTGTCGTTCCTCTCCCAGGTCCATTTCCCCTTACACCTCTCGTCCCTGTTCAGAATCTTCAGACCGAGCTCGTTTGTGAAGTTCAACAGCTTCCCTCCATTCCTGTTGACTTTATTGTCCCCACCCTCTATGCCACTCTTCATCATTACCTATGTGGCCATTAAAGTCACCCATCAGAATTATACCGAGCCCCTTGTTTTGTAGTTCGGTGATATTGGACCTTAGTGTTGAGTATATCGAATCATTCCATTCGGGTTTGCTTCTCTCCACCGCACAAAACACAACCCCAAGGGCAATACTTTTGTTTTTCAGACAGATCCTTACCCATCCAATGTCTTTCGATACCTCAGCAGGGGTGCTGATGTTTTCCAGGTCTGTGATCAGCGATGGTTTTAAATCCTCTTTAATGTACATGCCTACCCCTCCCCCTTTTTTCTGGCCTTCCGTTCGCCCTACACCTATCCATACGTACCCCCTTACTTGGTCTACCCGTTCCTTGTGTCTTACCCACGTTTCGCTTAAGCCCATGACGTCAAACTCCTCTGCCTCGATCAATGTAGTAATTTCACTTACTTTCCTGTGGAGACCCTGGATGTTGCTATAACCCACTTTCAGGGTATCAAGGTGCATTGGCTTCCGCCTACTGGTCCCATTATTATCTAGTCCCTGTATGTTTGTATATCCTACTTTGTGTACCTGTGCTTTCCTTGGGAAGTTATTCCTATTGATTTGGATTTTTGGTCCCTTTTCCTTATCCCCCTTGTCCCATTTTTTACACCTATGGTTCGTGACACATTTCCTGTGTTCATCCCCCCCCCTTCACTGACCCCCCCCCCTCCCCTCCCTATACCAAAAAAGGCTCCACCACCTGCTACATATTTTTTTCTAAAACCTCTGTACCCCTTGGGCTAAGATGGAGACCATCCCTTCCATATAGGTCCTTTCTGCCCCAAAACGATCCCCAATTGTCTACAAAGGCTATCCCAAGTTCCTTACAATACTCCTCCATTTCCTCGTTGGTCCCAATGAACCGCGAATTACGCTCGCCCCCAACACCTAGTACTGGGAGAAGCCCCGAAACCACTACCTGTGCATTCTTGGCATTCAGTTGAGTTATTAAGTCCTTGTAGGTCTCAATAAGCTGAACTGATTTTCTCTCCCTGATGTTGTTGGTCCCCACGTGTACAACAACCACTTGGTCTGGGCCTGACCCCTTTACTAATCCACCCACTCTGTCCCTTAGGTCCTCCACCCTAGCCCCGGAAAGCACAAATTGGTCCTGTTGACACTGTCGGGCCCACACACCACCCTATCTAACTCCCGCACTATACTACTCCCTGCAACCACCAACTGCCTCTTTCCTGTCCTACTATCCCTGTTACCACCTCTGTTCCCACTGGACCGGCTCGCAATCTTGCACTCCGCCACACTAACCTCCATGCCTACCTCCACCTCCACCTCTTCAGACCCAACCTGCTTCTCAGAATTCTCGAAATTACCTAACACACTGAATCTATTTTGGACATTGCACACCACCTTCTGCCCGCTCCCACTACAAGCCACCTTGTCCACGTTTACCACCTTCCTAACCTTCCCTCTGACTCCTGCCCTGACAGCCTCCACATGGTCATCGCTATCTCCCTCACTATCCGATTCTAAACGAATACGCCTTTTCGCCCCCCGACTCACACTACTAGCCTGGGAATTTGATACTCTCGCCCCTACTTCTCCCCTACCCTCAACCCGACGCACCTTCCTATTCCCAAAAGACCCACTATCCACGTCAAAAGTCCGCTTCCTACTACCCACCACCTTCCATCCCCCATCGAATGCCACCCTAACTGGGGTAACACCAGACTTCCCTGCCTCCCCCAGTTTCTCCCTCACCACCTGCACCTCTTCCTCCAACTTTACATATGCCTCTAGCAGCTGCATTAACTCTACGCAGATGGCACACATCCCCAACTCCCCCAGCTCACGCCCATCCACATACACCATATCAGTGCCTACACACATCCGACCGCTGGCCGTCCGTTGGTAACTCACTAGCACCCCCTGTACTGGCCTCAACCACTACCCCCCCCCCCCCCCCCCAACCTGTAAACCTATACTAACCGTCTCTACCCTGCTGGTCTGAACCTCTCGCGTCACGAAACACTTACCATCCATAGCAACCATAGCCAAAATTTGAATCAGAAGCTTGAATTTTGAAAAACCGGTCGAAATCGTAAACAAAACAAAAAACAAAACACCGAAAATGACCCGCGCGAAGATAAGGAACACGCCGCCGATATCCGATAAAGAAACTAAACAAAACACTAATATAACTATCTTTTATTAAAAATCACATCTATGCAACACTAAAACAATATATATATCTACAGAACACCTGGAAGAAAATTTAGATACTTGAGCTAACTTTTGACAACTGAATCGAAAATACTCCCTGTCGGTTTGGATATGGACACCTACCAATCGTGAGTTGTGGAGACACCACTGTTTTCCTCATTTTCGGAATGCCGGTGTAAAAGGAATGGAAGTCCGTAGGAACGTTAGTCCCTCTGGACTATTATTCCGCGGAATTATAGTCCTAGGTCTAACATTTCTAGGAATAGTAGTCTGGTGGACTACTATTCCTAGAAATGTTAGACCTAGGACTATAATTCCGCGGAATAATAGTCCAGAGGGACTAATTTTCCTACGGACTTCCATTCCTGTCACACCGGGAAGACCCCAAGCGAAACAAGCTTAAAATGAACAATGTTCCGATTTTTAAAAAAAAATAACCACCATTTGTAGTCCATCGAATATTGAATACCCTATCGAATTTAATTCGTGATTGTCTGAAAAAATTTACCGATATTTTTTTCAAAGTCAGGAAATTTGGGGTTTTTTTTATATTCTAATTTAAAATCTCCGTGTATACCGAAAACGTGCATCTAACAGCACTCTAATAAACTGTTGGCATTTGTTCATTGTACCACTACTGACAGTTATCTTGTCTCAGTTAATTAATTCTCGGAGGTCACTCAAAGTATATGTATATGAAAAGAGGATTTTTGAATTAAGGGGACGGCCAACGTAAATTTGGTCAAATTTCAGGTAATTTTCTAAGTCTAAAAAAGGCCCAAAATGAATAACCCCAATAAATCATATACCAAAATGCTTGGAATGAAACATAGAACATGTGGAAACTGAAATTTGCCATGGAACTGCTGCCATGTATAGATAGCACTGCCTGAAAGTCTGCTATGGCATAAGTAAGAGAACATTTTTTTTGCAATAAAATACCTCAAAATAAAATACCAGCTGTATTCTATAAACACTGAAGTACATACTCGAAGAAATCTTTTCCTAATTTTTGAAAGTAATAAAGACTGAAACGAAATGTTATAAGTGGAGTAATAATAATAATAAAGCTAAGCACGAAATAAAGTAAATAAGATTAAAGACGATAATCGGAAAGTGCGAAATAGCAGTCTTATTAGGACGATAAGAACGACAGGGGGGGGGGGGGTGGGGGGGGGGGGGGGGGGTCGAGTTCGAACGTATTTTGGAAATGGGTGAATAAACGTAACAAAGGAAGTAACCCACAAAGTATTAAAGTAGATGGCAGAGTTACAGACGAGCAAGATCAAGTCGCATCAGAACTAGTCAAGCACTGGGAAAAGGTAAACGATAAGCGATGGGGTATGGGGAGCCCACCTGAGTGTCCGAATCAAGTCGAGGAAAACCTATCGAACTTCGTGTGCAGCGAAATTAAAACGGTGGAGGTGCGAAATGTGATCTCAAAATTAAGGGATGGAAAGCGGGAGGAGTGGATGAAATTCCAAACGAGTTTATCAAAAAGGGGGAGAGGAACTCGTGGAAAGCCTAACTGCCCTATTCAATTCTAGCCACAGAAAATCAAGAGGTCCCGAAGGAGTGGAGAGAAAGCAAAGTGACATTTATTCACAAAAAGGGGGAAAAAGACGTTTTGGATAATTATCGAGGGATCTCTGTCAGTAGCAACATTGGAAACCGTTTTCTGTAAAGTCCTGTATGGGAGACTAGAGGAGGTGATTGAAGAGAAGGTTTTTTGGGGGAGAAATACAGAATGGCTTCAGGAAGGGAAGGCGAGTTACTGACCATCTTTTCACGCTATCCCAAAGGATAGAATCCGCGAAAGCAAAAAAGAAAAAGCTGTTTATGGCCTTTTTGGATGTCAAAAAGGCATACGATACTGTATGGAGGGAGGGTATGTGGCGCAAGCTGGAGGCTCTGGGCTTAGGAGGCGAGTTTGTTGGAATTATGAAAGCATTATATAAAGACAGACGTACAGAGTGAACTTAGCCTGGGAAACATTACAACAAAACGTGTGCCTATGGAGATAGGCCTAAAACAGGGGTGTATCCTTTCGCCAATCCTGTTTGCATTGTATATCAAAGATTTAGGAGATGAACTCCTGCAGAGCGAGGAGGGGGTAGCAGCTGGGGACTTGATTATCCCAGGGCTATTTTTTGCAGACGATATGGTGCTAGTGTCAGAAAGCGAGGAGGGGCTAACTAAAATGCTGGGAATTGTTGGGAAATATGGGAGCAAATGGAGACTCGAACTTAATGAAAGCAAGAGCAAAGTTATACCTGTGGGCCGCAAAGTGGACCCCACTCGCAGGTGGAGAGTGGGTGAGTTCTGCATTCCGGAAGGTAACAGCAAACTTCTCAGTGTATGGGAGACAGGTGAGTACGAGTATTTGGGGGTAAATATAAACATTACAGGAAGACCGAAACCACACAAATAAATTGATTCTGAAGGGGAAGCGAATCCCTTAACCAAATGAAACTTATAGGGAGAAACAGTTTCAATAAGGTTTTCGTGGGGAAAACCAGTTGGGAAATGGTGGGTCTGCCAAGTATCACATACGGTACGGAAGTGGTACCCCTAAACCAGACGGCCGTAAAGTGCTTGGAAATCCTGCAGAACGATGCAGGCCGATGGATAAGGGGGTCGAGTAATGCCGCAGCGCTAGAAGCAATCAGGGATGAGCTTGGGTGGATGAGGATCAAGGACAGGATAGACCTGTTGAAACTCGGTTATCTTAATTATTTGGTAAATCTCCCCGACAGTCGATGGTGTAAAGTAATGTTCCTGAGAAGTTTCAACTCAAATATAAAGACGGGGTGGATGGTCCAAGTGAGGGAGCTAGTAGAAAACTACTCATTGGAGATCTCGGACCTGGACGTTGGGGCCAGCCAGGGTAAAAAAATCGTCAGAGAAAGGGTCATGGAGGATTGTAACCGTAATTGGCGAGAGGGGGTCAAATCAAAGAGGTCTTTGGGTGGCCTGCGTGATAAAGAGAAGCCAGGCTTTGAAGAGTACCTTGATGGCACCTTTGGGTGGTCACTGCTGTTCAAGATGAGGTCGCGATCCCTGGAGCTGAGGGGAAAAATTGGGAAGGACAGTGAAAGGGAGAGCCAGATGTGTAATTTAGGCATGGTGGAGACCCTGGAACACTTTCTTCTAGAATGCCCAATGTACCAGTCTAAAAGAATAAGATTCACTGGGAGTATAATAGGGAAGTGGGGTGGGAGAATGGAGGACATGTGGTTAGGGGGAGACTCAAAGGAGAGGGTTAATATGCTAATCGGAGAGATTGGGAAGAATGGGGCAAGGGATGTCATCAAGCAGTTCGTCTACGAGTGTTGGGAGGAGAGGAGAAGCATGGGAATAGGGAGGCAGTTGGGAGTACAGGGGTAACCAAGGCCTTCTTGTCCGAGAACCGCGACAAATCAGCGGCTGGCCAAAGTGTTATTATTATTATATTCCATCATTTGTGTTTCAAACCTTAAAGATGATGTTGTACATCACACTCTTAACATAAATACAACATCAGGAGGCTTTATATGTGAGAATATTGGGCTTAATCTTGGAAAATGTCACACGTTAGTAGGGGGTGGGTGTCTTGTTCGACATGTAGAAAATGTGCAGACAATATGTTGGGAAAATTCTCTCTGATGCACTAAATTCAACCCAAGTTATTGATTTATTAATTGATTGATTTATTTATTTATTGGTGTTTAACGACACTTTAACAACCATTGTCATATCGTGTCGGTGCTAGGTTTACGGGTGGAGGAAGCCAGAGTACCCGGAGAGAACCACCGAGCAACGACGAGCAGCTGTCTGCTCTTCAACATCATAACCCACGACTGTACTACACACTGCACAGTGGTACTGCGTACTACCTAGCACAGACAGGGTTAGATTGGCTGAAGACATGTGCACCTCAGCATGCAGTACGTCTCAGCACACAGCGTCATCGTGCCCCCACGTGGGCAATTGGGGTAAGTTTATTTTGGATTTTAATGGGAGAGTAGGGGGTGGGTGTCTGAGAACGGTAGTAGAAAATTTGCACGTAGTGGGTGGGTGGGTGTAAAAAGGAGCCGAATAAAAAATAGGATGTCACGTCTTGCATATTTTTAGTGGCCCCCGCCCCACCCCCCCCCCCCCCACCCCCTGAATATTACCTTATTTTATGTGTATCGTCCCGATTTTATACACTCGGTTATTTTTTTACAAGTGGTTCATGTTGTCTTTTTAGTGTGCAATAAT
Source organism: Pictodentalium vernedei (assembly GCA_031216915.1). NCBI lineage: Eukaryota > Metazoa > Mollusca > Scaphopoda > Dentaliida > Dentaliidae > Pictodentalium > Pictodentalium vernedei. The sequence continues at coordinate 147,318,596 of CM062294.1, forward strand.
TCAGAGTTCAGTTTTTGTCAACAAAAAAGTTCAGACGGCCTGTAAACACTGGATGTCACTGGAGCGAATTTCAAACCATATTTTGCAGTTATGACAGTAACAGCTCAAATGTTTGCTGTAACCTGTTTGCAAATACATTGTCTCGAACAAATAAAGGGCGTGATCACGTCCTTTCATTCTTACGATCGCCCAAAGTGAGTATTCCTGCAAGAACCACATTATAATCACATGACCGGAATAAACATCATTGAAACATGGCCACATCCGGAACATCCAAAATTTGTGTTGGTGGTATTTCATTCCAACATCAAAACACACCAGAGTCTGAATCATAAAAAATGCTTTCTCCGAGTCTGCAGTATGTCATCATTACACTGAGGGCAAGGTTTCGAATTATCGATCATTTTGTGGTTTCACGGGTTCGTTACTTATGCCATTGGCAAATTAATGTTCGTCAAAATCATAAAATTCACTTTTTTTCCTGAAATAATTATATGTACCTTTTTCTATGCACTTTACTCATTATTTTGATATATAATTTGCCTTTCCTTACATCTCTTATCTGTTTATGGGGCATTGGGAAAAATGTCAACAAATTGACCAAAGTTAGGTTGGACGACCCCCAAATGCAACCAACTCTAAGCGCTAAACTCTTCCGGGATGTCACTATTGTAGAGACAAATATCCTTTCTTCCCGTTTCTGAAAAGGGTTTTGTAAATTTTTTTAAAGTTTTATTTTAATATCAGAGAATAAATAAATAATGTATAATACTATCCAAATACATTATTTACTTGTCCTACCTGATATAAAAAAGCGTACATCCATAATGTTTTGAATTTTTGTCTCAAAATCAGCGCGCAAAACAAGCAGACAGATTGAGTCTTAGAGGCGTCTGTTAGAAGCGCGGGGACTAATCATAATTTGATTGATGTGGGTGGGTGTGAGCAACGTGATAGGAACAGTGGCGCAGAAACCGGGGGAGGGCGGGGTGGGGGTCGATAAGAGGGATATTTTTCAAAGATTAGCAAAATTGTCCCTAAAATCGGTATTTTGAAAGTCAGTCAGTGTAATTCTATTTGCTCAGCTTCAAAAAATAATTTTGGTCAAAATTACTATGGGAATTTACCCAGTTTAAGCTTTCATTTCATAAAGATTCCCCATGGGAAGGCCCCAGGGACCCAACAAAAAGAGAAGGGGTACTAACGAGCGCGACGTGTTAATTTCATGTTTTGAAAGCCCCCCCCCCCCCCCCCCCCCCAAAAAAAAAAAAAAAAAAAAATTAAAAAATATATATATAAAAGTGAATGGCGACTCTTGTGTATACCGTTAGCCGGTTTTGGCTGTTACTTTAGGCTTTTGCAAAAAAAAAAAAAAAGTTTATTAGTCATACGAGAATATTTGTTGTAAGGACTGTGACTATTATATTCAATGAACAAGCTTAATCAATCAAGCGATATCCAATTAAGAAAGATCCAACGCGAAACTGGACTTCTATTCTCCCGAAAGTTCATGCAATATAATTCTCTCGAACGTTCATGCTATATATAGTTCAATCAGTGAAAAGATAATTACAATCGTATACAGGTCAATGCATTCAGCGTTCGTTCACTTCATAATTTCGAGTTAACTCCCTTGCCCATTCCGGTTGAATTGTTGGCCATGTATATATTATACCACGATTGCCGCATGTATTCAACGTTGCCCTATACAATATAGATATTAAGAATGTGCTAGATACTCCACACATGGAATTCGGCCTACGTGTGAGAATGTCATGAAAGAATGCCCCTGATTTGTCTTTACGCATCAGGTTGACGTTATGACGTGAATGTAATGCTTCGACAGAAAACAGCGTCAAGAAAGAAAATAAATAGACCATTAAAGATTATATTTTTCTTTACAAACATTAGCTCCATTCACAGGGTTAATACTGACTAAACAGTTTGGTTTTCCATAACTTTGCCATATCCTGACATCAAATTTCCATAATACCAAAAGTTAAATGTATCTATCATATAATTCTATTTTTTCAATGTCACTTCTATATAATTAAGTCCTAATAAGGAGATAAGTTCCCGAAAACATTCCACTACATAGGCATTAATACGCTTCCATAGTTGCTTAATAGAGACATGATTTTTGACAGATTTTTGATGACATTACCATAAGGGATGAAGCCTCACACAGCAGTAGTTTTATGTTTACGCCGCGTAGTTCCACTAACTGTGTTAATATCTTGATGGCCTCATATTGTGGTAAACAAGTTCTGCTCTACTTAGGTGGGGTGGTGGGGGAACATTTTTCCGGGAACGTATGATGGGGTGGGTAGGTGGTCGAAGTGGCCAGAAATAAATTTTTTCCATGGTCTAAAAATTTGTTTCCTTTCATTCTATTAACCCTTTACCAAACAAGAAAAGTAGACGACACTTGCAAATAAAACTCTTGAATAACTATTTTTTTCATTTTTTGTTTCAAAAACAAAAGTTATGACCCCCCCCCCATTGAAACGAGCTCGACGAGCTCGTTCCAAAGAGGGATCATAACCTATGTTTTTGAGACAAAAAAAAATGAAAAAAATAATGAAAATTAATTGGCGATTTTTGTGAATAGCGCTGGTCGGTTTTACCGTTACGTTGGGTAAAGGGTTAATGATTTTTTACGACAGGTACATCCATATAAATGTTGATATTGTCATTTTTATAGATTTACAGCAATCATTCAATGATTTATTTGTCACTTTTTCAACCAGTTTGAACTTTTTTTTAGCTTTTTACTCAACATTGTTAATCACAACAGTAGTAGCGACATCTGATATACCGTTCCCTGATATACGTGCAAGCAGAAAGTCATAAAAATCCTGTAAATTTCAATAAATGTTTAATTTTTTTTTCAAATTTTCTCTCCGCAAACATGACACCTTTGAATATGTGTATACAATTTGTTACCGTCCATTGACAGTACTACAGTTCAAATCTTTCATCCCACTCGTTTTCACCATCAATTTTAGAAATAAGAAAATGAAATCTAAGAAAAATCATTCTGTAAATTGCATGTGCAAGCTAAGGAAAACTTTAACCCGTTACCCAACGTAACGCTCAAAACTGGCCAGCGCTATGCTCAAAAATCGCCAATTAATTTTCATTTTTGCCTCAAAAACATAGGTTATGACCGCTTGTTGGAACGAGCTCGTCGAGCTCGTTCCAACGAGGGGTCATAACCTATGTTTTTGAGACAAAAAATGAAAAAAAATAGTTATTCAAGAATTGTTTTTGCAAATGTAGTCTGATTTTCATGTTAGGTAAAGGGTTAAAGAATAAAAAAGGATATTCAATCAAATGCACTGAACAAAATAGAAGTCATTCAACCCTACAAAATAAGAGAATAGGAGTATTAATGCATTTTTATAATCACATGATCGAATTGTTTAAGTAGAATATTGTCAAAAACATTTAATGATACACTTCCTGAGCAGCCTGATTAAAACATTGGTCTAGTTTGGTGTCTCAAAGTCCATGTTTCATTAACCCTTTACCTAACACGAAAGGCAGACGACTCTTGCAAATAAAATTCTAGAATAACTAGAATTCTTTTTTTGCGTCATAAAATTAGCTTATGACCCCTTATTGGAACGAGCTCGTTCCAATGAAGGGTCATAAGCTATGTTTTTGAGACAAAAAAATGAAAAAATAATGAAAATTGAATGGTGATTTTTGTGAATAGCGCTGGGCGGTTTTGGTCCTTACATTGGGTAAAGGGTTAACCTGGGTACAAGCAGAACCAAATCTATGTTCAATTCTGGAAGTTAGGATGTGTGAAAATAAAATCGTTTTTCAACAGCCGATCAACTGTCATCATTTGATTACCCTTGCCCCATGATCCAAACTGTAAATCCGCAGAAAACTCGCCATATTTTACAGACGTTTTTCAGTACAACATGCTCTTTCAAGTTTCTGCGAAGACTGAAGACAAATAATACTGGAGAAAATTGGATATCAATAGAAATCACCCCGAAAACATTTTTAAACTGTAGCGAATACCGAGTAGGACTGTGAATATCCATCGGGGTGGGGGGGGGGGGGGGGGGTCCAAATGTCTAAAATTGGACTGTCGAAAATGGAAAAACATAATTGGGAAGGGGTAGGTGGTCTAACATCTCGAAAGTTAAAAATAAATCATCATATGCTCCTACTGCACTTAGTCCAATGTTCCGTAAAGGATAATGATTTTTGACGCCACGGCCTATAATCAATGATGTTATGATTTAGCTAAAATGTTGAACTTTTTGGGGATTCAAGGTTTGTATTAACTTTACAACGCATAATTGCCCATAACAACTTACAAAATGTAGACTGAAACGAGCTCTCGGTGGATATCAAATCACATCATTCACTTCGCATGTGCACACACACGCCCAAACTCACTTAATCCCCCGCACACAAGCTTACTCACAGCAACAGGGTACAGACAAGTCATACTTTACTACCATGCCAGAGAGTCAATCACACCCTCTCAACTCTACATAACCTAGCATTACTTGCTGCCCATAAGATTATATGGTGTAACAGTAAGGCATCAGGTAGACCTTATGCACTGGAAAGGCTGGCGATAGACCAGAATTGTCCACTACCTACCTACAGCGCACATGATGAAATTATACAAGGAATATACACAAGTTCTCAAGCCATCAGACAAATTCTGAAACAAATCTGACGCTGTTATGGTCGAATCAAAAAGAAAAGCTGGGCATTCAAAACACTTTACGATGCAGTGACAGGGCTGTAATTGGGGAAAAGGCCAACACTGTCTGCATGTTTTATTGAAAACGAATTCATGGCGGACGGACACGTGTATGTCACGTGGTACCTGGAATTTTAATCGAAAAACAATCGCGTAATGCTAGGAAATTCAAACAGATGTCTGATAAGTTGTATTATGGCAATTGTGAAGTCTTCATATGATGATAGTGTGAAGTGGGAAGGCGATCCGTTTCATTATTTGATTTTAGACGGAATTGTATATTGATGGTCTTTCAACTGAGATGGCCTTGGCCGAAATGAAAACAATCGGAAACAAAACAAAGCAGGGAGTCTGGGAATTTACCCCACGCATCTCTGTCTCTGCGTTTTGAAGAATTTTAATTTCCTAGCATTGTTCGTGGATGTCCGAAGAACACTTAGCCACGAGTTGTTCTCGTGAAATATAATATTTGATTATCTGTTCTGGTACGAATGCGGTAGCAGAGTTTCAAAAACCATTGATGCCTGCTGTCAACTCTGTGAGTTCATTGCATGTATTTTTCGTGTTATATAATCTTCATTTTGATGCATAATTTGTGGATTTTAATTTTATATTTTTGGAATACCAGACTTGGGAATTTCAAATTCAAAGTAAACTAATTTTCCTTACTATTAATGCACCTTAAAGGTAGGGACGTTCCTCGTCGGAATTCACACCATCAGACCAATTTAGTAGTTTTCTGTCTGTTCTCTTGTTTGTACCGGGTGGGTAGAGGCTGAAGGTCACTCCATGCACTGAGTGTTTCGACATTCAGATATTGTTCGCTGCTCCGACACGTTGCCGTCGAACAGTCGAACATAGGGGCGCACAGTAGGGTAGAGGATTTTATTTGTGTCTCGCTTACCAGTCAGAATACCAGTTCTGGTGACATACAGCTCTATGAAGTCACCAATAGATACATGTACACTTCACCTCAACCGTACCTGAACCACCTTCAGGACTGGAGTTCTCCACAAAACATCAGTTTCGATATTACTCGTTTTCTCTCTCCACGCAGACTTATAAACGTGATAAAATTCTCTACATGACTCGAATTCGTTTGTAAAAAGGAAGACCCAATTGCAAGTTTATCTGGTTTCTGGAAAAATTGGGTCTGGCAGTTCTGTGTCGCGTGGTCAAAATCACTTTGATTGGCCGTGCTTTCAAGTTTCCCCCTCCATACAGTAAGGTATGCAAAAATAGAGGTCATTGGGGGCACAACAGGCAAAGTCAACTTTATTTACATGCAATGTGTGATCAGTTGTATGGGAGTCGGAAATAGACAATATATATTTTTATCATGCCTCCTGTTTAATTTGACTAACCAACGTGCTCCAAGAGTATCGGTATGCGATATTAGGTTGGGGAACCGGTTGTGGGATTGAGTCCATATTGTTATTGACCAATCAGCTTCAGTATCTAGTGACTGTATATGAGACTGTGTATCATCGAGCTGACCGTTTTTAGAGATTATATACGGTCAATTCCGACATTTTGTTTTTGCCATCCAACGCTTGCTTCGATGTTTTTCCTAATTTCGCGTGTTCAACGAACAACAAATAATTTCGCGTGTGTGTCTGCTGAGCAACGTACAACTATAATACGTTTCTATCAGTCTTTGAGAAATTTTAAATAAACAAATGTAAATAAATACAATAAATAAACCACTAAAACGACATGTATAGAAGCCAACTGGCACTGTCTGAGGCGAATGATGAATGAAACTGTTCCCACTTACCTTCTTGAAAGAATTGTTAATCCATTTGCTCCAGTTGTTTCATTTTTCCAGTACTTAACACTGAATTAAAGTTGTGAATTGTTAATATAAATTCCTGTTTATTGAGAAGAAAACTCCGTTGTTTCAGCGCCTGCTACTAGCGTGACCTTCACATAACGTAAAACCGGGAAATTCCCTGATAGTGATAACAGAACAATTGCGCTAGGAATCTGGGTACACTTATGGTTGTGTCTCTTTCAAAGGACTGGCATAATAAATACGTTATGGGGCTCAGCAAGGTCAATATTAGGCTCGGCATCGTCTAATATTGATCTCACTTCGCCTTATATCACACCATATCCGCCCACTGAAAGCCCCATAACTTATAATACACCCTCTCTACTGGGCGCCATTTTGTTTGCGAATTAATTTTTCCACCTCAAGTTTTCACCTATTTTCGTGTAAATAAAAGACAGTTCATTGTCGCAACATTTTCGACACACGTAACTTGATCATCGTCTTTTAATTTATTATCTAATTCGATTAAATACGTTACAGGACGTTTACTTGCCAGATATGGCGTCATGTGAGGCTCCGTGCGACCATTAGGCTCGGCCTACGGCCTTGCGTAATATTAATCTCACTTCGCCTGACAGGACGCCATACCTGGCAAGTAAACGTCCTGTAACTTATAACCTTAAACTTTATTTGTTCACTATATTTGTTTACTAAATATTAGGAATGAAGACTCACCACCGCTTAGTTTTATGATTACGCCGTGCAGTTCCACTAACTGTGTTAATATCTTGATGTATTCAATGTGAAGTAAATACGTATTTATTTGAATATCTACAACTGGTGCACGGAAGAATAATTTGTATATTTTTGTAGGTAAAAGGACATCACATTAAAATCAATAGTAGTCTGCATGCTAACTCCACAAGTGGGTATAAAAAACAGCCCATAGCCGCGTCGAATCCTTTCCAGAATTTGACTAAATGAATGTCCAGAATCTGAGTATTTATCTAACAATCAACTTAAAAAACGTTTGTATCAGCACCCCCCCCCCCCCCCCCTTTCCGATTCCGTATCAGACAGATTCAACTTCCGGTAAACACCGCACTATCACATATATGCATTGTTTTTACGTATTAAAATATGAAATTCAAAATTTTGACCAATTAAAATCCAATTTAAACTGAAAACGGGGGAAAACGGGGTTCATGTAACGGGATTGTTAGATAAATGTATTATCATGACCAAATGCATGTCCTGAAATTTGTATCAGATTCTCGGTCGTGTTTACAATCGGATCACAACTCGCTCTGATATCTGAAACAAATCACATGACATGCACATGGTCATGATAATGTATATGCCACTGTCGGATAGACTTGATACGAAAAAAACGTAAAAGTTTATATTGTGCTTTTATTGACCTAAGTAAGGCTTTTGATACTGTCTGGCGATATGGACTGTGGATTAAGTTAACTTCTCAGAATATCGATGGGAAAATTTTAAAAGTTATAAAAAGTATTATGAAAATATTAAGTCGTGTATATGTATGGATAATAAACGATCGGAGCACTATAGTAGCTTGGTAGGGGTTAGGCAAGGGGAAAATCTCTCCCCGATAATGTTCGCACTTTATTTAAATGACTTGGAAAATTATTTTGTGACTAAGCAGAGCCCCGCCATTCAGTTCGCAAACCCAACCAATACAGAAGAAACCCTCTTAAAATTAATGATCCTGTTATATGCCGATGACATGGTACTGTTGGCAGAGACCGCAGAAGGGTTAAAAACTTTGCTTGAAAATATATATGAATATTGTAACACGTGGAAATTAAAAATAAATTATGAGAAATCAAAAATAATGATATTTGGGAAAAAACCTAGAAAGCAGGTTGACTTCATAGTAGACGGTACAGCTTTGGAAATAGTCGACCGATTTAAATATTTAGGTGTAACTTTCAGTAGAACCGGGAGCTATTTGATAGAAAAAAAAAAAAGATGTAAAACTGCCAAAAAATCTATGTTCGCCTTATTGAATAAAACTAGAAAATTTAATCTGCCCGTGGATAGCGTGCTTGAAATATACGAAAAAACAATAGTCCCAACTCTTATTTAAGGCAGTGAAATATGGGGATATGAAAACATAAAAGCAATTGAGAAGCTGGAACTCTGGTTCCTGAAATTTCTATTCCGCATAAAGGCATCCACGCCTAACGTATTTGTCTATGGGGAACTAGGGATTTACCCAGTAAGGCTTTATCATTTTGCGCACACCTGCTAAATGGGAAAGATGAGAAAATAGCTAAAACTTTATACACACTCACAAAGGTAAATTTAAGCACGGGATCTGGAACAACAGGATGGGTAAAGTATGTACAAAACTTGCTAAATAATATTGGAATGTGTAATTTGTGGGAGCAACAAACAGTTTTTGATATCTCTTGATTTAAGGAGTCAATAAAACGAAAAATCAGCGACATTTACATCCAGGAATGGAGGGGGGTTATTCATAATTCAGAAAAATATAATTTTTATAAAATAATTAAGGATAATTTCGAAAGAGAATCATACATTTCACAAAAGCCATTAAAATTAATGACTACCCTCCTTAAATTCAGATCTAAAAATCATAAACTAGCAAAAGAAACTGGAGACTGGTTTAATACAGAAATGTCAGAAAGAAAATGTCCGCTTTGTGGTATATCACCAGCCGATGAATATCATACATTATTGATTTGTGAAAAAGTAAAAGATATCAGAAAACTGTATCTTAAGCCACATTATTGCTATAACCCGAATAAATTTAAATTGCAGAAACTTTTTTCAAGTAACTCCCTGGCTACTTTGATCGGTCTTAGTCGATGCATATCAAAAATCTTTCAGCGTCTGAAAGAATAACCGGTCAAGGTAAAAATAATTGTTATGACAGTTCCGGCAGATCTTGAACATGGCAAAGATGAAATGTGTGCTCTTTCCAGATTAAAACCCAAACGCGGTCTTTGGATGCTGAGCGGCTGGAGTCTGTTTGCATGAATCGGGGAGCACAAGGGTGGTCTTTCATGCGCTTTGCACTCGTGCGAGTGGGGACTACTGGCCTAGCATCCAAAGACGACTTTGATTATTACTGTTTTAAACTTATTAGGCAGATTTCTTAATTACACCTACCCATGTAGAGGCCATGGACTTTTTACCTGCGCTTATCTCCATCAGTGTTGAAGAGGATTTAACCACCTATATTCTGACGGGCTGAGATCAACGAGCCCCGTCAGTCAGTGTGCGGTGGTTAGAATATTGCTCGTGCAGACGAGTGGGATTGTGGATCTGTGACCTTGACGTGTGGTGAAGTGTTCCAAAATGAAATCCTTGGTGCTTGTGGTGGACGGGATATGATTTGATTACACATATTACCAATGGTTATTTTGTCCCATTTACAACGTAAAACTGGCATATTCGCAGGATAGAAAATGAAATATGTGTTGATATCATATCACACACACTATATATATGTCAATTTGTATACATATAACACCATGTATGTGGTATATATATGATAGAATAAAGAAAAACAAAAAACAATATTAATTTGCAGGTTGTCTGGTGTGGCTCCTAGCATGATTGAAAAGTACAATCTTTTGTTCTATCTTTCAGTTAGGCAGCTCAAAAAAGACTTATCAGGGCAGATGAAATGGTCTGGAATGTCAAAGTCGCCTGTTCTATATTTGCAGCTCAGATGTTGATGCACATTTCAAGTTCTGGTGTGCAGGGTAATGCCACGCAACAATTGACACTTCGGAAGAAAGTGTTCGGGAATCCCTCCTACATACCTAATGATAAAGTTAATATCGTTCCTAGAAAATATGAAAATGAATCATTGCCTGTTGATGTGTCTTTTACCATAATCAGCCTTGTTGCGTATAATGAAAAAGATGAAGTGTTGGTAACTAATGGAATTTTGAACCTTCGGTGGAATGACGTTGGCCTAACGTGGATTGAACAAGATAACGGAGGAATAAAAGTTCTTTCGATTTCACAACGCCACATTTGGAAGCCAGACTTTCGTTTGGTAAATACCGTTGTGAATCACAAACAATTAGGTGACGATGATCTCCTAGTGAAGGTTTCTTCTGACGGCAGTGTTGATTGGAAACCTGGGGATGTTTTTCATACTTCTTGTTCCATGGACATCTCCATGTACCCACTTGATGATCAGAGATGTGATTTGAAGTTCTGTACCAGAATGAATACTCCAGATGAAGTTTCCTTTAATGTCTCTTCAAATAGCATTAACTTTCAGCAACCTGATGAAAACGGACAATGGGATATTATGCACACCGATGCTGAAAAACTGAACACGAGTGACCTATCAGAATGTGTCATATTCTCAATGCATATTAAACGACGGCCATACTTCTATGTTATAAACACCCTGATACCTCTAATGATGATGTCATTTATTAATTCCTTTGTATTTCTTCTGCCGATCGAGTCTGGTGAGAAAATATCCATGTGCACCGCGATACTACTGTCTTTTGCTGTATTTCTTAGTTTCATTACTGATAACATGCCGAACACATCGTCAAATTTGTCCTTTCTAGGCGTGTATGTTGCTGCAATGTTACTCTTGAGTGGACTATCTATTATAGTAATTGTTCTTTTGTCTCTGTGCTATCACCGACGAGAACAAACCACAAATGACGAGGAAGAAGAGAGAAAACCAAAGCTTCCGACGTTTCTAAGAGAACCGAAGTCACAAATACAGAACATGTGGCAATATCTCATTTATAAGAAACGACGGAAGGTGGGCAGTAATCACGAGACTCCTTCTACTTCAGCAATCAGCACATTTGAAATAGAGAATCAGCACCGCGGAAACGACAAAGCCCAAGATACCAAACAAGACGTAAATTTCTGCTGCTGTCGTCGCAAAAGCCGAAGAGTTTCTCCGGCAAAGAAATTTGCGAGAACAATGGATCTTTTCTGCTTTTTCTTGTTTTTTTCCATAGCTAGTGCGGGAACAATAACTCTGATAGGACTGTTAAACATCGTAGAGACTGGACTCGCGAAGTTGGTTACGGACCTTGCAGATAGGGACCCGTCTAGAGGGACTTGAGTGTGGGGTATCCATCTCCAAAATTTTAACTGCACCCTTTACAAGTACCCACTCTCCCGCACATTGGTTGAAAATTTTCCGACCGATACACCAGACTTTACAACTGTTTTACGATTTTAAATTTTAGACCGGCATTTGGGTTGGGGCGAAACATCCCTCCACACCGGGTGCGTAACGTGTATGCTTCCAGATTTATTATGTTGGTACTGTCATTGCTTTCCGCCATTCTGTTTATTATACGACGATTGCCGCTTGTATTCAACGTTGCCCAATGCAATATAGATATTGAGAAATGTGCTAGCTAGATACTCCACACATGGAATTCGGCCTACGTGTGAGAATGTCATGAAAGAATGCCTCTGATTGGTCGTTTCACATCAGATTAACGTTATGACGTGAATGAAACAAAACAGCGTCAAGAAAGAAAATAAATAGACCACTAAAGATTATATTTTTGTTTACAAACATCAGCTCCATTCAGTTCATATTGACTAAACAATTTGGTTTTCCATATCCCTGACATCAAATTTCCATAATACCAAAGGTTAAATGTATCTCAATATATAATTTTATTTTTTCAATGTCACTTCTCTCCCCACCCCACCCCCTCTTTACAACTCTTACAACCTTAAACAGCCCAATTCCAACTTTGATAATAACTTCGTACTGCAATAAAACTGAGGCTTTTTTTTTAGATTTTTGACCCCATCGAAAATAACAAGTCAACCAACTCTTTTCAAGCTAAATTTCCCATTACTTATATAGCACCTTAAACCCAACATTCTGCTGGCGTAACGTTGCAGACCAGTGTTTAGATAACAATATCAAAGTTTTCCTGTCTGTGATCTATACTTTCAAGATATGACCCGAGTTCAAGGCATTCACCTGAGTCATGGCAATGATATTGGGAACCAAAACATTGGATCACAGTATATGGATAACATTATACGGGTTGGACAAGAATGGAAGAACAAAAAAAATACAATTCTTCTCTATGGTTTTCACCTTAAAAATATGACTTTGAGATGAGGTCATCACACACCTTGCGTCATGAGCAACAAGCCTATGAAGTAGGAATAAGATAATTTGTCCCTTGAGTGCTACAAGACGCCATCTGCAATTCTAAAGCATTGCAGGTTGAGCTCTTCTGCAATCAAGGGACGACACGATGCTTGTTTATTGCTTATTTGTGCTGTTAAGGAAACTTTATGAATATACAGCCCTATATATACTGGACAAGGACGGAACAGCAATATCAAATCTTTTGGTTTATGACCTTGTCCTTGATGGTACACCCTTTTAGTCAAAATCGTGATGCCCTCCTTGGCCACGACTGCCTGGAGTATGTGCAAGATCTGTCATCTGGATCAGATCATGTGGACCGGATCAGATCATGTGGACCGGACCAGCATGGTACATCAAATTCTTCCTGGCTTTGAGGTTGACCTTTGTGGCATGACCATGTTTCAGCGTCATAACAAAACCTTGGACAGCAATTGTGTTACGCATGAACAAGATCTGTTTGTCATATCAAATATTATGTCCCGGATAAGGTTAAGAGATGGCTGGAAGTTCTCCCCGCTCGTGGCCTTGACCCAAGAGGCATGACCATGTGCCAAGGTCGTGACACACCCTTGGGTTATGAGTAACAATTGTGTAATGAGCTGTCCATTGAGTCAAGTTTACTTGGCCAGGCAAAGTTGGTGGTGGATTAATGAATGAACTGATCGACGCATAGACATGAGGACAATGGGGAGAAAAAAAAATCCAGTCAAATTTATTCACACATTTTCAGTTCGCAAAGCAAGAGGCCCAAAGTGCTCACCAGACAAAACAGCCCATTGTTTTTTCACTCAAGAGATTTAAGATTTTCCAAAATTATAACCAGTCTCTCATTATTTACTAATATAAGATGCCAAGAAAGCTGTTACTGTTTGGGATAAGACTGTTTAATGTCCGCCCACCTCCTTAGTAACAATGATAGAATGGTGGGGTGTGGTGGGATGTTTTGAGAGATGGTGGAGGTGGGATTGCTAGAAACCCTTAGAATGCCCTGAGTGGCTTAATTTCTACAAATCTGTGAAGTACCATTGCCAAGATGTGGCATGTCAAACATGAAATTATTCAGACTAGTAGTTTGTGAGAACTGGTTGTTGAATATTGCACCAAATTCCCCAGGGTCTGTCCCTCTCCTATCCTCACATGATACCACGGGCTATATTTGGACAAACTTGTAAATCATTCTTATGAATACACTAGCTCGTCTCTCTAGTGGATATTTATATATTTATTGGTGTTTAAGGTCACATATTTCTGAAGAATGGATAATCCTGACCTCAACATGGAGATAAAGTCAAGTTCAGTAATTCGTTTATACAAATGTTGCCCATTTTAGAGGACTTTCTCCCCAAGCATTGGTGACAAAACAGTGCTGGTTTACCAGTTAACAAACACGGCTTCACTTCCCGAGGTTCAAACAGAGATTCTTGAGTGGAACCCGAGGCCAGCATCGCCAATTCCCCTCACCCCCAACTGGGTCGATGTGTGTGAGTGCGTGGGGGGGGGGGGGGGGATAAGTGTTTGCCCCCCCCCCCCCCCGCATAGTATCACTCTAAATCCGCCCCCCCCCCCCCAAAAAAAAAAAAAAAAAAATTATATATTTTGACCTGACCTGGGGGAGGAAGGGTGGGCATACGAGTCAAATTATATCGTATATAACCACTCTAAATCCTTCAAAATGAATTTTGGAGCAAAGAAAAGCAAGCATTATACTGTATTTTTAAAGAAAGGGCAATAACTCCCAAAATTTCCATCAGATATCGCTGGTCATTCAACTTAACGTAGACATTTTTGCTATAGAGACATAAAAAAAATTTTTTTCGCAGTACCCAGAGTTAGTTGGTAAGCTAATTTACAGTGGATAACCACAGACTTGGACCAGGATTAGATGATGGGCTGCCATATAACACACTACCTGAAAATACACACTCACTTGGGCTGTAAAAATGCACAGTTGGCTACATTTTACATAGGGTGCAGGACTCCGGGAACTGATGGAAATACTTGTATTGGATTGTGCTAGTTTTCTTAGCTTGTTTCAGGGAAACAATAGCTTGTTTTGTAAATTATCTTTACAAACATGTTTTGTATCAAACATGGAGGTATTTAGAACAGTGGTTTGGGAGATTTTTGAATTGTTTTTTTTTATCTCCCCACAGTTTTGAAATATGCAAGTCTCATGACATCTCCAAATATGACTTCAGGAGCTTTTTTAAAAATAAAAGGCCGCCTAGTCACACGTCCCCCGAAAAAGTGTGCAATTCGAGGTATTTGAAAAAAAATTGAATTTTTGAAGTCGAAAAAAGACATAACTCTGGCAAACAAGGCCGGACCAAACCCCGATTTGAAGTTGACCTGTATTTTATGTTGATACACCAACATACCAAATTTTATTGGAATCAGTCAACAACAACTAAAGTTATCATCGCCCCCCCCCCCCCCCCCCCCCCCCGCCGTGGCGTAGCCAGCCAAAAAACAAGTGTGAGACAAACTCGCAGAGCCTGGCTTAGAACAGTTTTTAATAGGGGAGGGGGGGGGGAGGGTGTGTGTAGGAAAAGCTTTCCAAGCCTTCGCATTTCAGAATTTTGCGTCCCTAAAGACTGAGCTAGGAAACCAAGATAACAATAATCAGGGTTTCCACCAGAGGGAAATCTAAATTTTATTGTAAATTTCCTTTCTTATTATACCTACCACAATTGTTTACTACAGGCTTGCACTACAGTGGAAGTCCCTAACTCGGATAAAATACTCTCTATTTTTGTCTTTCCCAAGCAAGTTGGGAAAGAAAAGTGGTGCAAAAGCCCCAATAAAAATAAGCCAAAACTGGGTCGAGTGCAACCGGCGCAGACCCAGTACGGGACGCTCTCTCCCAAGTACAACTCCACGACTTCCGTTGCCAGTGCGCATATACCGTCTCTAAAGACTCATTCTTTTTGAATCCGTAAACGTTAGAGTTATGTGATCAGCGGGGAGGAAAGATTCTTTACCCGTAAAGAAGACGGGAGGGCCTCCATGTAAACAATTGTGGTAGGTATAAGAAAGGAAATTTACTATAAAATTTAGATTTCTTATCAACCTACTCACAATTGTTTACTACAGGCTGAATAGACAAAAGGCTGGAGGGAATCGCATAACCAACCCCCACATAACCCCAGTGCACTGGAACCGTGAAGTAGAAGGAAGAGGTCCCGAGGCTTATCAACCATAATGTCGCAATCATTGGTAAAGGACAATGAAAAGAGACATATGAGCCTGTGTGACACACAGACAGAAAAAGGGCAGTAACAACACAAGGCTGAAACTGACCTTCAAGAAGCCTAATGGCTATGGCAGACAACAGCCTGAGCAGAATAAAGAGGACCCAGGGCAAAAAGGTCCGCCGACTGCTCCTGCAACTGGCGCAAATAAAAGGTGGAGAAAGTAGAAGCATTTCTCCAGTAGGCTGCCTGCATAACATCCGACAACTTGACGGAGTTAGAATAAGCCCAAGAGGTAGACAGTGCCCGCACCTCGTGGGCAGAAATACGATTGGTAATACAATCGCCAGCTGCTAAACGACTATAAGCCGTACGAATAGCAAGACAAATCCATCGAGAAATGGATTGAGGAGAGATCTTCTGTCGACCCGGAATGAGAGACAGAAAAAACCGTTTTCTGCCTTTCCGTATGAAGCGTGTCCGATCAAGATAAATGCGAATAGCACGGACCGGACAGAGCAAAGGGCGAGTACCCTCAACAGAGGGAAGAGCCCTGATACAGATAGGAGGAGGAGTAGCATCTGGTAACTGATTCTTAGCCAAAAAGGAGCAATCAGTGGTAAAAGTAACACTGTTGGGAGAGCTCCTAAAAAAGGCCGGGTCAACCGAGAGGGCGTGAAGCTCACTAACCCGTCTGGCCGAAGCAAATGCCATCAGAAAAGCCGTCTTATATGTGAGAAAATGCATATCCACCTGGGATAAAGGTTCGAACGGCGACCCCCCCCCCCCCCCCCAAGCAAAGCAGCACCCACGAAACATTCCATCGTGGAGTAAGCTGCAAAGTCCGAGGCCTTTTCAAAGAAAAATGCCGAACAAGCTTGGAGAGGTAAGGATTAGTGCCGATACGACGCTTCCCCACGTAAGAAAAAGTCTCTGAAAGCATAGACCTGTAACCCTTGATGGTAACAGGCTGGAGACCCCGAGAATCAAACAGATATACCAGAAACTCCGCAATCTGTGAAATCGAAGGATTGGCATAATCAACAGAGTGATCAGCACACCATCGACAGAAGACCTTCCAATTAGCTGCATAAGCTAAACCAGTGGAGTGCCTCCTTGAAGAAGAAATGCACTCCACTGCTCGTCTCGAAAAACCTCTACGGAGGAGACAGGACCTGACAAAAGATATGCGTGAAGGCACAACGAAGTCGGGTCGACGTGAAACCTCCTCGGGCGACCTTGACAAAGAAGGTCGCGACGTAGCGGGAGACGTGCCGGAACCGCCGCCATCAGCGAGCGGAGCTGATTGATCCACACCCGCTGAGGCGACAGGGGAGCGATCAGAATGATTCGACAACTGCAGGTTCGAATTTTGGCGAGAACCTGAGGAAGAATCGGAACCGGCGGGAAGGCGTAGCCGACTAGACCGTTCCAATCGAGTGACAGAGCGTCCACGGCAAAAGCCAGAGGATCTGGACACGGGGACTCGAAAGTGTCCAACTGATGGTTCCAACGAGTCGCAAAGAGGTCGATGTGCCCTGTGAAGCATCCACTCGGTGGAAATAACCCTGTCCTGTCGGGACAGGGAGTCGGCTAGGACGTTCAGACGACCGGGAATGTGACGAACAACCACTCCGGCGTGGACATCCTGAGCGAGCAGTAGAAGATCCCGAGCTAACTCGTACATCGGAAGCGAGTGCGTGCCGCCCTGGTTCCGAATGTAAGCAACCACTGTCGAATAGTAGAAGGACCTGGCGATTCGACAGGTGAGGGATCCACTGCCTGAAACTCAAAAGAGCAAGAAGCTCCTTCTGGTTGATGTGTAGAGCTGCTTGATCCTGGTCCCACATCCCGTGTAGGGAAAGACCGAGAGGATCCAACGTCGCACCCCATCCGAGATCGCTGGCATCTGCCGTCAGAACGCGATCGGACGTGGGTAAGTCCAGTGGAACACCCTGCGTAATCCACTGAACATCTGTCCAGGGAAGAAGGTGAGGATACAGAGAGTCCGGAAACGGAAGCACCTGATCCAGAGAATCTACATTCGGCCTCCAACGACTGAGCAGAAAGTGTTGGAGAGGTCTGACACGCAGCCGACCTAGAGGAATGAGATCCGTCACCGAACCGCAGAGACCGATCAGCCGGAGAAAACTCCGAGCGGTCGCGGACCTGGACTGGGACAGAGTCAGAGCAAAAGCAGAGAGAATCACAGCCACCAAATTGAATTTGGTTTGGAAAGACATCCCCAGATGACAAAACGACTGAGAAGGGACCAGGTCCGACTTCTCCTCGTTGACTCTGAATCCTAGCGACGTGAGTAAGCTCAACAGAGTGGCGACATCCGTTTCCAGTAAGGCAGCATTGGAATGCCTCTGGAGGATATCGTCCAGATATGCCGAAGTAGTCACCCTGGACTATGTGCGATGGAACGCTATCACATGCGACATCAGTCTGGTGAACGCCCAAGGAGCCAGGTTGAGGCCGAAAGGCATGGCCTTGAACTGGTAAACTCGCCCCAGAAAAGCGAACCTGAGATACTTCCGTGACGCCCGATGCATCGGAACGTGGAAGTAAGCGTCTCGCAGGTCGATGCTGGCTGCGAAATCTCCCTGGTGAATTGATTGGCGGACCGACCTGAAAGTCTCCATGCTGAACTTGGGAGCAATGATAGACTGGTTCAGGATACTCAGATCGATAACCGGTCGGAGTCGGCCGTCCTTCTTCGGCACCAAGAACAGGCGGGAATAGAAACCCACTGACTGAACGTTCTTGACGACCTCGATCGCCCCCTTTGCCAGGAGATTGGCAATCTCCGTGAACAAAAGTTCCCGACGTAAAACGTCTGAAGGAACTGTGGTTGGAAGAGGCACCCTTGACAGAGTGGGGTGCCGTCGGAAGGATATGCGCAGCCCGGACCGAACAACATCTAACACCCATGGATCGGATGTGATGGTGGTCCAATGGTCTGCGAACTCTGCTATCCTTCCTCCAACCTGGGATGAGTCGAGGTGAGGACCTTCATTTCGAGCCCCGACGAGGCCCGCGAGAGGAGAAACCACCTCCTCTGCTAAATGAAGAATCCTGAGACTTCCCTCGATTCTGCCGACCCCTACCTTTACCCCGTGAGTAAGAAGTAGAGGCGGCGGCAGAAGGACCAGCCTTTTGCTTCACAGAGGAAGCAGAAGGGTACTTGTTAGGCTTGGAACGGCCCTTGCCTCCCCGAGAAGGCTGATCAAGCTGACGAAACAGCAGCTGATCTTTGGAATGACGTAGGACGTCATCCCGGACCGTCGACACGGAACCATGGAAAAGTTGCGGACCTGCCAAAGAAGCAGATCGAAGAGTAGCACGCTGCTCCTCGGGAAGGGATCGTCCTGTGTCCAGCACAGCGTCCCTTCGAACTAATTCCAAATTAGCCGTGTTACAGGCATGCGTGTGAGTAAGGTGCATAAGCGCCTTGGACAGCACACGCAAAGGAGCCTGTACCTCGTCAAACTTATCTGGAGGCAGATAAGCAGCCAAAGCTGAGACGACGTGATCTGAGAGAGAAAGCATGCCAAGCATCTCTCTAGATAAGCCCAACGTGGACTCCAGAGTCGTCATTGGAATGACGGCAGACTTGGGCTTGGAAAGCCCGAGGGAAGTGGAGTCCTGATCCAGAACCGTCAAAGCCTGGCAGACTGACGGATTGGCGGAATCGTAGGAACGACAACGCACAGGAGGCAAAAAGGTGTCAACCCTGGTGAAGAACGAAGTCTTCAAAGCCTTGGAATTCAGCTTGGCATCCAATGCTGAAAAAGCTTCAACCACCTGTACCGACTGGCACGGTCGAAGGCGCCCAGAAGCAGGTTGCTCCATAGGCTGTTGGCGCGCGACCGATGATCGCGGCCAGGCTGACACTGTCGGCTGGTTAGCAGGTTTGAGCTCAGGCAGAAACCCAAACACAAAGTCAAGAGCCGCCCCCAAGTCCGAAGACTGCTGGCCCTCGACCTCAAGCATGTCGGACTCCTCCCCAGCGTCGGAAGACACATAGCCCATCGTGGGCAAACCAGCCGACGCCTCCCATGGTGTCGGGACACCAGAGGAATCGGAAACCGGCCTGTTTCCAATCCCGGGAAGCGGAGCCATAGGAGGCGCCTGGAAACCACCCATAGCCTCGCTGGAAGCAACATGAAGGCTCTTAGAAAGAACCTGAGTGAGTAAGGAGAGGGCCTCCCTAAGCTCACTGCCTGTACCGACCGGTTCGACAGGGGAGCGAACCGGCAAAGTGGCTTCACCTCTGACCCTCTTAACCAGCGAAGGGTCACGATCCTCCAAAACACCCGACGCGGGACGACAGGCGGCAGCCGAAACATCTTAAGGCAGACGTGTATAGGGGTGCGATGCACCCCGAGGATCAATATTGCGAGAACTCATGAGTCACCGCGGACCTCTGCGGGGCAGAAGGTCCAGGCTGCACAAAAGGCGTTGGTCCTCCAAACTGGTCGTGTGACCAGAGTGAGTAGACGGAAACGCCACGGAGTTCATAGTGTTTCCACTACGAACATCCGAATCCAAAGACACAACTGTGGTGCTCGACGGCGAAGAGACCACAGCGATGGGCTCGGCCGGCAGCCCCTTCCGACTTCGCCGAGTTGAAGTCAGGGAAGGCTGAGGCCGATATCCCACGTCTACAGTATCGGACATTCCTGCAGTCCCCTGCAGCGAAAAGCCGAGGCCGGCTGAAACAGACAACGAAGCAGAGGGACCAGCAGCAGTAGTAGATACGTCGAGAGTCGTTGAGGCTGGTGAAATAGTGGAGAGAGCACACCGGCTCGGCTCCGAAGGAGGAGTCACAACCCTAGTGACAGCCTCAGATGTCGACTGGAGGGGGACCGTAGTCCCGGAACCAGGCATCTCTTCACCAGAACACTCAACGGCTCCCGCAGTATCCACCACAGGAAAAGACTGCACATCCCCCACGGAGGAGGAATAACTCTCACCAGACAAAGTCGGCTCGGGAGGCCCCGAACGACCACGTTCTCCTTTCCCGCGGGAGCGGGAGGCACGGCCACGAGAACGAACGACACGGTTTACTGACGCCCAGAAGGTGGAAGACCATGTTCCACAGACACCACACGGCCGCTCGGCCGAACACCCATTACAGGAGGAACAAGACGAATGTACATCGTCCACATGCTTTGGCAGCAGACACTGCCCACAAGGAATAGTCCTGGGCATGATAGAGGTGAGAGGAGCAGAGAAGGTGAGATCAGAAAACAGAACACCCCCAAAGAAGAGAGAAAGGTGACAGAAACAAAGACCCCAGACGGTCGACCGGGAACCACACAACAGGAAGACTACTCTCAAAAGAAAGAAGAAACACTGTAGGAGTGGTACCCCACCGACACCTAACTCTAACACAATTAGAAAATTTTGCAAAAAAAGCATTAACAATAATTGTGAAAAATCTAAGTCCGAACCGCGTGGCACGCGAAATTCGCGCGCGACTCGAGAGAGAGCAAATAAATATACATTATGGGCATATAATAGAAAAGAGAATATAAAACACTGTTCCTGAGAATACAAAGGATACACTGTGGTATAATGAATCAGGAATCATCAAACATCGAGCTGGTGGAACACTGATAAGCGTGCAAAAACATCTCGACACGAAGCGGATTATAAAAAGAATGTCTTTAGAGACGGTATATGCGCACTGGCAACGGAAGTCGTGGAGTTGTACTTGCGAGAGAGCGTCCCGTACTGGGTCTGCGCCGGTTGCACTCGACCCAGTTTTGGCTTATTTTTATTGGTGCTTTTGCACCACTTTTCTTTCCCAACTTGCTTTCAAAGTCGAAAAAGAAGCACAACTCTAGCAGAAATTGTCGCACAACACCCTGATTCGAACTTGACCTGTATTTTATGTTTGATACACATACATACCAAGTTTCATTTGATTTGGCGAACTATAACTGAAGTTATCATCGGGAAACCAAAAGAAATGAACTTTTGAAGTCGAAAAAGGGGCATAACTCTGGCAAACATTGTTGGACCGCACCCCGATTCGAACTGGATCTGTATTTTATGTTGATACACCTAATTGCCAAATTTCATATGATTTGGCCAACTGTAAATAAAGTTATCATTGGGAAACCAAAGTGGGACGGACGCACGGACACCGGCTATTTTAATAGTCCCCCGAAAATATTTTTTCGGGGGACAACAAACATGTAAATGATCCAATAAAGATACTATAAATTGAATTTGGAGCAGTGGTTCGAGAGAAAACGATCCTTTCTTGCTTCTCCATTATCAACGATATTAAACCAGAGAGCCCTAATAACCCCCTAAATTTGACCCCAGGATATAGAATTGAACGAATCAACCTCTTGAAGATGTTAAACGTCAAAGCATTTAGATCATAGTCTTGAAGAAGATTTTTTTCATGTTTTCTCCATTTCTCAGTGTTAAATTCCGAGGGCCACATGATAACCGTAAATATGACCCTAAGAGCTCAGTTTTAATAAATATTTAAAGCAACCTTTACAAAGATGTTACATATCAACATAAAGTCATATTATTGTTGGTATTTAACCCTTTACCTAAAACGAAAAGCAGAGGACACTTGCAAATAAAATACTTAAGTAACTAATTTTTTTTTCATTTTTTATCACAAAAACATAGCTTATGACCCCTCATTGGAACGAGTTCCACGAGATCGTTCCAATGAGGGGTCGTAATCTATGTTTTTGTGATACAAAATGAAAAAATAATAAAATTGGATAGTATTTTTTGTGAATAGCGCTGGCAGGTTTTGGCCATCATTATGTTGGGTAAAGGGTTAAGGTTATGTTTGGCATCTATGGCTATATCATGACAACAACATAGATACGAAGTCAAGTTTAGCCAGTCGTTTGTACCTGTGTTGCCCACTTTAGAACCCCCCCCCCCCCCCCCTTCCAGGCTTTGAACATGGAAACATGTGGAGACACGGTTTGAGAGAAGAAACATTTTAATGTTTTCTCCATTACTTAGTGTTAAAATCTGTGGTCCCACAATAGCCCTAAAGGGCGCAGTGGCTCAGTGACTATGGCACTAGACTTCAAACAACTATTTTTACAAACTACCCACAGTGTTAAGATTAGTGATCCCCATATCAGGCCCTAGAATAAAACCAATTTTTTTATTATTATTACTCGCCCCAAGGATGCTCAACTATCAATTACTTTTGATGTCTAGTTCAGAAAAAGACATTTGAACTGTTTGAAATATTTTATTTTTAACCCGTGCGGGTGCCCAAAGGGCTTCTGAACAATTTTTATGCAGGAATCAAGAATATGTCACCCACTCATTATGTTACCGATTTTCAAGAGAACAGTTTAACCCTTTATCCAATGTGAAAGCCAAAACCAGCCAGAGATGCATGTATTCGCAAAGATCACCATCCAATTTTCATTATTTTATCATGTTTTGTCTCAAAAACATAGCTTACTAACCCTCATTGGAACGAGCTCTTTGAGTGTTTTGATGCAAGAAATGAAAAAAAATTAGTTATTCAAGAATTTTGTTTGCAAGTGTTGTCTGATTTTCGTATTCACAGACTTTCATCCTGCCAATGCACTCGCCAAAAAATGACTGCATTCGCCAATAACAGCAACTCATCCTCACAACAGCGAAAGCGCACTCGCAAACTATATTTGACACCTTATTGGAATGAAAGTGTCAATGACACAGTAGCTTAACTTGTCTGTGTGTTTTGTTGTGTTTGATGAAAAGGATAATGTTCAATGTTTGTGAAAGGATTATGAAATAAGACAAGAATTGTGATAATTGGGAATATGTTAATCTCTGTTCCCTGTATGCTATGTTTTCAATAGAAATAATATGAGGTGTACACTGTACAAAAGAATTGAGAGGTGGGTTAATGTGGCACTCACACTTAATGTATGTGACCCTCACAGTTAACGTATGTCAACCAAAGTTACCAAGTTACAGTGAAATTATTCCAAAACGAGTCATCCCATCAAGTTACAAAGAAATCCCTTCATAAATACGGTCTGCAGACTGTGCTAAAGGTTTTCGGGCTTTGGGCCTGTGTAGCCATCATGGTCGACCGATCGCAACCAAAAGGGAACATCCTCATCTCGACATTATACTGAGTCATCCTACCAAGTTATAATGAACTCCCTTCATAAATACGACCTGTAGTCTGTGCTAAAGTTTTTTGGGTTTTGGGCTCGGGCAGCCATCATGGTTGAATGATCGCGACCAAAGGGGTACGTTCTCATATGGGCATTATCTGGTGTGATCTTACTAAGTTACAATAAAATCCCTTCATAAATATGACCTGTAGACTGTGCTAAAGGTTTTCGGGCTTTGGGCCCCTGTAGCCGTCACAGTTGACCAATCACAACCAAAAGGGGACGTTATCATCTAGACATTATATGGAGTCAACCAACCAAGTTACAATAAAATCTCTACAGACTATGCTAAAGATTTTCGGTTTTTGGGCTTGGGCAGCCATCATGGCTGAATGATCGTGACCAAAAGGGGACGTTCTCATCTAGACATTATTTGGAGTCATCCTACCAAGTTACAATCAAATCCCTTCATAAATACAAGCTGTAGATTGTGCTAAAGGTTTTCGGGGTTTGGGCTCGGACAGCCATCACGGTTGACCGATTGTGACCAAAAGGGGACGTTCTCATCTAGACATGACCCCCAAACCTGCATATGGAATTTTGTGACGATTGGACAAGAACTACGGGGTGTAGCCTGTGCTAAAGGAAAATGTGAACAGACAAACAGACTTCCGCACGCGTGATGGCAATAGTTTATCTTGACTTTGTCAAGTTAAGCTAAAAATCAACACTGCCAAAAGTAATTCGCCAGGCACTCGCCAAACCCAACACTATATATAAACTTAGGTCGGCCAGTACATTTTGCCTCTGACGATGTTCAACAAGGAACGAAACCGGTTAGGCATATACGACAAATTTTAATTGGGGATAACCAGAACAATAGGTCCTCTCAGACTTTCTGAGTCAGTAAACATTTGCTTTTCGTGTTAGTTAAAGTGCAATAGGTCCTCCCAGACTTTCTGAGCCAGTAAACATTTGGTTTCATGTTAGCTAAAGTGTTAACAGTGTTGACTGGACATGTGTCAGTTTTCAAGATCTTGAAAATTTATTTTGATTTCAAGGATTTCATGAACAAATGTATACACAGCCTTTTGCCACTAGGGGAAAGTGGAGAACATTAGTTCCATATGGGGCCATATTTAGTGCTGTCATTGAGGCCTCAGATTTAACAATGTGGGCTAACAAAACACAAACTAATAAACATTTTCACCAAATTTCAGATTGGGAAATCGAATTTCTACATTTTTAGCATCCAAAATGGGTTATTTGTTGAAAATTCTGCCTTAAAAAGAATGGTTTATCAACAATTTTCCTTTACCAACAAAAATTCATAAAACATTTTCCGATGAGTCATAGATGTTCAGACAAAATGTTTGGGGTGGGGGCACCATCTATATTTATTGCTGTTTATGGTCACATATTTCCACACAATGGCTAATCGTGACTGCAATAGGGGGATAAAGTCAAGTTTAGTCAATCGTTTATACCCATGTTGCCCATTTTAGAAGACTTCCACCCCAAGCATTGGTGACTGGGGCCTATCTTACCAGTAAAACAGAGCTTGCCTACCACAGTAAACAAACACTGCTTTACTTCCCAGTGGTTGCCACAGGGGTGGGGGGCATCATCTGTCCTGTATTTTACAACATTGTTCATGAATCTGTGTTGCAAAGCTTCTTAACCTCTCATGATGATAACAATTGCAAATGTTTTCAGCAGCAAATTTTCCCATAATGCAATTACAGAATTTAATCAATAATGCCTTGTTTGACAGATCTCAATGAGCTCTGTCAAAAAAATACTATAGAACACATAGTTGTTCCTTTATAAACACATTTTCAGTTCTGAATCAAATGTTTTTATGAATTCCGAGTCCTGGTGTAAAATATAGCGGGATGGAGTTCAAGTTGAAGGAATGCAGAATTTGTTTCTTTCTATAACGAACCTCTACTAGAATCACAACAAGCAATCACATTAATCAACAAAAAACACAATCAAATGTCTCTGTTTATATAGATTTATATTTATCTTTGGTTTCATTATAATTCTACAATTATTTGAAATAATGAATAAAATTGTGATCTTATAATCTTGATACTGTTGTAAAAATCATGCTGTGTGACATGCCAGTTACTTTAATGCCCCACGAAGTAACACTTCTGTTTCTCAGGCCATTTTTTGTAAAACTGCATGTGGGCGGGCAGTTTTTTATTTTATTTTTTATTTTTGTAATTATTTCTTTGTCATCAAAAGTTCATGTTCTTGGTTTGCTTTATATTTTAGGTCGCATAATCAACAGAAAAGCATGGGTGGTGGTGTATTTTGGCCCTTGAGTGCAAGAAGGCTTTGCAATGCAAAAGCATTGCAAAGCCTTGTTGCACTCTAGGGATAAATTTATTAACTTGGCTAAAATATCAGACATAAACCATTTAATTTTTTTTTTGAGTTTGCATTAGTTATAAAAAGAGAGCATGTGGCAGCCAAAAGGACCATGCAAGAGGGTCTGAGAAACAGCTTTTTAACTATTTTAGGCCTAACCAATGTACATATGTATAAAGATAATAAAAAAGATATAAATGTTTTCACAGTACTGTGATCACAGACAGTATGGTGGCCCATTAGTTACGGCATTGGTTGGTTAGGACCAGAAAGTGTGGAGCCAAATTTTTAGCCAACCTGAATATTTTTAAGCCAAATTCTGATGACACAGATGGGCACTTCTGCAGCAGTCGCTGATAGTGATTAATTACCTTGGTTTCAAAACTGCTCCTTTCCCTAAATCTGGCATGCATTTATTCATTTACAGAATGATTAATTTTAGATGGGTTTTACTGACTTCAGGCCAGTGAAAAAAAGTGTAGAAAGAAGGGTAGCTGAAGAGAATTAGATATCATTGACTTTTGTTTATTTTGGTTCAAATGATTTAATGACACTCAACAGCCATATTGTGTGGGACTGTTTTCCGGATGGAAGAAACCTGAGTACCCAGCGATAACCATCAAGTGCTGACAAGCAACTGTCAGACTCTAATTTATTAAGCCGGCACAGCAGAGTTAGAAATGGTTGATGGCAGGTGAACCATCGTCTGAATTCTCAAAACTGAACACGCTGAACAGCTTTCTAACATATGGCAACATGTGTTGCCATACACAGATAATACTATTGACATAGAGGATTAAACGAGTCGGTGGTACTTATGTTCTATACAAGTATGATTGCACTCTAAAATCAGGTGGGTTAAAAATCAATCCAAATGAACTGGATGTAGTGAATATGATCCCAATTGGGTTCATATTCACTCAACCCAGTTTTGGGTTGATTTTTAACCCACTTGAGTTTCAACTGTAACCAATCAATGTGACTCAAGAAGTTACCATTTAATACATTTGTCTATATACTGGTCTATCACCTCTGCCTCTATCTGCCAATAATGTTGGCAAATCAGGCTTTTTGTATTGACACAATCACAGGTCTTTTGTGTCCATCATAAAAACCTATGATTGTCTCCACCTTAATTACTTACTACCTGATGATTTCATTTCATGGTAATTGTTTTATCTTCAACAGTTCTCTGCTGTTGTGACATTTCCAAACTACAAGAGCAAGGAGTATTTGGTACCAAATTTTTTAGCCAAATGGAAATGTTTTAGTGCCAAATCAAAATTATTAGGGCAACTGGCTAAATTGGCACCCGACATGAACACTGGTTAGGGCAGTGGACTGCAATCCTGACCCACACCATATGTACTGTGTCCTTGAGCAAGAAACTTGATCCCAAATGCCCATGTGAGCCCAATTGCCGATGCGTACTGCATGTCGATGGTGCACTTTCCTTCAACCATTGCTAACACTGTTTGTGTCAGGTTAGTAAGTTGGAGAATCTGACAGTTGCTTTTCACTGCTTGGTGCTTCTCTCCAGGTACTCTGGCTTCATCCAGCACAATATAACCTAGGCTGTTGAAAATGTCATTAACCCTTCACCCAACATAACGCCCAAAACCAGCCAGCACTATTCACAAAAATCGCCAATTAGCTTTCATTATTTTTTTTCATTTTTTGTCTCAAAAACATAGGTTATGACCCCTCTTTGGAACGAGCTCACCGAGCTCGTTCCAATGAGGGGTCATAACCTATGTTTTTGAGACGAAAAATGAAAAACATTAGTTATTCAAGATTTTTTTTGCAAGTGTCATCCGCTTTTCATGTTAGGTAAAGGGTTAAACCACAATAAACAAACTGATCACAAAAGTGGTCACTCTCTCGATCATTTCGCCATCAGGTCATGACGCATGGTCAACAGTGCATAGAGATTTAATTTATGTATTTATTTATTGGGGTTTAACAACAGTTACAACAGCCAGGGTCACCCTGTGTGTGGCAGTTTTACGGGTGGAGGAAGTCAGAGTACCCAGAGAGAGCCACCGAGCAATGGTGAGCAACTGTCGGACCCCCAACATACTAACTCCACACAAGCAGAGTGCAAAAACTTACAGTAAAGCAGGTGCTTCTAGTCAAGTGTCGTCTGCCTACTCACAAAGACGACACTTGACAAGAAGCACCTGCTCAGTGTTTAATTCTCCCCAAGCCAAAAGAGAGCCGAACCGTCACAGCCAGATTACCTGTCGTATTACATCTCAGGCAAGAAAACTTGACTCCAGCTTCTAAGAGTTAACAAAATGCAGTTAGCTCTTGTCAAACGAGATATAATTGGCTGAGTTCATAATTAAACAACAGAAAAACAGAGTGATTTAAGAAAATCCTGTTGCACTACCAGAGTGCCAGTGGTTGAGAGTTAACAGAACTGAAAAGAAAATCAGTCACTTCTTTTATGAAAATGAACACTTCAACTGCTATCAAGCCCAAATAAGGCCTTATAAATCGCAAATGTAGGAAAATTTGAAAATACAGATGGTTTGGGTATTCAATGATTGGTTTGGTTTTTCAGTAAGCCCATGATATCGGTATCGGTTCAGTTTTTCAGTATATTGAGCATGTCTATGGGAAGATGGGGAACTGACCAAGAATTTCGACTGGATCGCTACTTGACTGCAACCAGTTTAAATTCTTTATCCACTTTTGTGATCACAGTACTGAATAGATGAAGACAAAATAAATGCTCCCTTTATTTAGTGGGTTCCTGCTTGCAGGTTAAAAGATTACATAATTACTGTTTTTATACTCTTGAGGGCAGCATGATGAAAGTCACTTTCAACATCTATGGCTGAATCATGACCACAATAACTAATCCTTTTTTGCAGAAATTGTAAGAACAAACAGGCCTAATTACAAATTTACTGTTCTGAACACAAGACAATGAATTTGTAAGTAGACCAATTGATTATTTAGATTTTTATTTATTGGTGTTTAAGGTCACTTCCAGTATCTATGGCTATATCATGACCACAACACAGGTATAAAGTAAGTTTGGCCTTTTGTTTATACCTGTGCTGCCCACTTTGGAGGATTCACCCCAGGTATTGGTTACCAGGTCCCGTTTAATCACTAAAAGAAAACTTGTTTAGCACATTAACCCTATGGGCACAGGTGTTATAGTCCATGTCAGTTCAAATCTATCAACTGGTAGAGTAGATATTCGTTACTTGAGGAAGACCAATCAATATTTTCAATGTGCAGCCTTGGGGCTGCACATTAAAAATCTTGATTGGTCTACCACACAATTCACTGAGCAACTATCTATTTTAGGAATTCAGGTTTTATTATATGACTACCACAAACAACCCCTCAATACCACTGCAGTTTGTCCATCAAATCCAGCTCTCTGGAAAGTGTGAAGTTTTACAGATCGCTATCATGCCTGTCTCAAACGAGGCACAGGTAAATGGACTATTTCTACCAGTGACCTATTAATAAATCAGGAAATTCCACAAATACATTAGTGAATTCCGTAATGCGTGCGTTCAATCTTCAGTCGGTTATTAAATACGTGTGAGAAAATGCTTCTTTTCTATGACCAGTTACAGAACTCAATAAAAACAATTGCACAGTTCGCGTGTTTCACGCCATACAATTGAAAGAGAAATGAGAATCAGTTACAATATTAAAGCGAATTGAACATACTTGATTTTTTGTTGATATTGCGTCTGCCTGTTGCCAAATGAACGTTCGATATTACTACGTGTTTGGGATTCCCCAATTCCATAAATTGTTATTGGTTATTTGGCCAAAATAATTCTTGTTGTATTTAAATTTTCAGGCGTTGTGATCAGTTTAAAATACTAATTGTCATATGATAAAGAAATTACTGCAACAGTCAACTGATCTGTGTTGTATTCCGTCTCATTGACAAGATGAGATTGGCCAGATCCAACTCAATGCCTGTGGCGTCTCTTTTGATCTGGCCAATCACATCTCGTCAACTCGCTGGAATACAATACAGATTAACTGACTGTGTTGTAATCTGTATGCATCACGATCCTGTGTTCGGAAAGCATGCTTTTGGGTCAAAGGGTTAAACAAGCACTGCATCACATCCTGAGGTTCCCACAAGAATGACCAACTAATATTTTTATGTTTCACCCACATGGCCACAGGTTGCTTGTACTTACTGATCTGCCATAGAATGTTCTGAAAGACTTTTCCACTCTGCATCATGAAGTAGACACAAGTCTTACAATTTCATAAAAACTAGAAAACAGTTCACAACCTACCTAATAAGCTGGTTCTTCAAATGCACATCTGATGCCCCATCACAGATCAAGCTCATCCAACTCATTGCGATGAGAGGATCATCAGGAATGTTTCAAGAGGAAAATATTATGAAATTCAGAGGTTTGAGGAGAAGTATCACAGCTTGTCTATTAGATGATTGGGTGTTCTTGTTTGTTTTTTTATTAGTGTTTAATGACAATTTCAACAGCCAAGGTCACCTCATATTCAGACAGTTTTAGGGATGAAGGAAGACTTTTCGGTTTGAAGTCCAATGCAGATGATGGTTAAATCAACAACTGAATGTGACCTATGAATATGGCCAAACATCAACTATTCTTACATTAGTTTTGCACCTTTTCCTGATTTTTCTCTTGAGTAAGCACTCCCAAAATCTCTTGAATTGAGAATGTTCAAGGTGTTTGAAACAATACCGAAATCCTGTGCTATACTGTACTACAGCTAATGCACACAGAGGGGGATAAATTTATTTAGTTATATATTGCAGCAACTGTTAATCTCTCCAGCTTACTAACTGCACAAGCAGAGTTAGCAGTGGTTAAAAGCAAGTGCACCATCAAAATGCAGTATACCTTAGTAAACAGTGCCAACACATGAGCAATCGGGAATAAGTCTCTTTCTTGTCCAAGGACACAATGCCATAATCGTGGGTCAAGACAGAACTGTCAACCTTTTGTT
The DNA here is from genome assembly GCA_031216915.1 of Pictodentalium vernedei. Taxonomy (NCBI): domain Eukaryota; kingdom Metazoa; phylum Mollusca; class Scaphopoda; order Dentaliida; family Dentaliidae; genus Pictodentalium; species Pictodentalium vernedei. The sequence continues at coordinate 147,349,959 of CM062294.1, forward strand.
TAACCCTTTACCCAACGAATCGGCTGCATCCGCCCACGTAATATGCAAATTCAGCAGTTGAAAAAATATTATTTTTCAAAAAATTTCAACAAAACCATACCATGTGACCCCTCATTGGAACGAGCTCATCGAGCTCGTTCCAATAAGGGGTCACATGATATGGTTTTGTTGAAAGTTTTTGAAAAATTTGAAAAAATGATATTTAAAATAATAAATTTTGATATCGTCTGCGTTGGGCAAAGGGTTAAAGTCCAGTGCTCTAACCACTGAGCCATCACACTCCCCAAATCCTGTGATATATTATACTTCACCCAACAAGACACAGTTTAACCCTCAGAACACTGATGTTAATATCCGGAAATTTCAAGCAGCAAATTTTTCCCATTATGCAATAGGAATTTAACGAATTCAGTATTGTTTGACAGAACTTGATGAGCTGTCCAAGATGGTTGGATTGTTTAACTTCCTAGTTGCATTATGGGAAATATTTCCATCTTGATATTTAAATAATTTAAACCTTGGTGAGCAGAGGGTTAATAGAATATCCCTGTAAATAATCAGTGGTACTTATTTATTTCTTTATTGGAGTTCAATGATACTTAGACAGCCAGGGCCACCTCATTTCGGACAGTTTTCCGGGTGGAGGAAGCAAGTGTACTCAGAGAGAACCACTGAACAATGGGAAGCAATTGTCAAGATTCCACAACATTTATTTATTTATTTATTAGGATTTGACAACAATTTAACAGTCTTGGTAATATGTCGGCGACAGTTTTACGGGTGGAGGAAGCCGGGGTACCCAGAGAGAACCACCGCTCAACGACGAGCAGCTGCCAGCTCCCCCAACATCGTAACTCCACACTGAAGCACAGGCAAGGTTAGATTGGTTGAAGGCATGCTCACCATTGAGGTGCAGTATGCCTTAGTACACAGCATCATCATGCCCCCATGTGGACAATTGGGATTAAGTGCCTTGCCCAAGGACAAAACGCAGAAGTCCGAATCGATCGCTCAGATGATCACCCATCCAAGGACTAACCGGGCTCGACGTTGCTTACCTTTGGTGATCGGACGAGAACCGGTTACCGCAACGTGACGGAGATTCTACAACATACTAACTCTGCACAAATAGGGTTAGCATTGGTTGAAGACAAGTGCACCATTGACATGCACAATGTCTTAGTACACAATGCCATTGTGACCTCATGTGGGAAATCATGATTTAGTGCCTTGCCTAAGGATACAATGCAGTTACCCCTGGTGGGGATCAAATTGTGGACCTTTCAGTTTGAAGTCCAATGCATAACAACTGAGTCACCATTCTCCACATCAGTGGTATTGATAACTTGATCTTGTGTTGGGGCAATACCACAGAATTTCCGACGGGAACAAGAAATGCATAGCACTGCCAACGTGGCATCACATTTCACAACTAATTTCTAATGGAAATTTCATGGCCTTGACCCTATATTAAAGGAGGTATCGTCACCAAACATAGTAGCAGGGCTCCTACAGGCAAGGACTGATAAAATTCAAGGCTTTTCAAGGCTCTTTCTCGACACATTCCAGCAATTTTCATGGCCATACAATAGCCAAATTCCAGGATTTTCAAGGCCCAGCATTCACTAACCCTATGACCTCTGGTCATTACCCCCTCCTCCCACTTCCCTATTGGGGAAGTGGGAGGAGAGGGTAAGGTCCAGAGGGTCATAGTAAGAATTAAGCCTTCACAAAACTCTGGTATATCAAATGGAAAACCATATAGTCATGATTACGTGCTTCATCAGCATTTGTATTTCGTGAATATTCAAGGCTTTTCAAGGCCTCCTGGCACATGTTCCAGGATTTCAAGGCCTTGAATGTCACTTAGTAGTCAATATCAAGGCCGCACCATGAATCCAAGGCCCCACAGAAACCTTGAGTAAATATTTTCAAAAATGGATGTGTAAAGCCTGCAAATGAATGCAGGCTGCTGCCCCATGTCTCATGTTCATGACTGTTGCTTCACATGTTTCTAATGCATGAAACTCAACCTCTGTTCATCTTAAACCAAGTTTAGCCAATCGTTCAACAAAAAATCAGGAAACAATAAGAATGTGAGATCTTGACAGACTTCTGTTTAAGGATGATTTCAGCAACTATGGCTATATCACTATTGCAACGAAAGTATCCAACCATTCAAACCTATCCTGCCCATGTTAGAGGACATCCACCCCATGCAAGGTTAACTAAGTCCAATTTTACCAAAGAAACAGAACGTGTTTACCACAGAAAACAAGTACTCCTCCACTTTCTAGGGTCCCATTCTATTAACTCTTCGCATGCTGCTGGTGAGTATTCCTGCCCAGCACAGGGATTTTGTTGTTACTGAAATAAGTATAATTTGGGCATGTGTAATCATATTTTCACACCGCAAATAGAATGGAATTTTTTACCAATGATTTCTTGTGTTACATTTAGATTAATTTTTTATCAAATCTAGTCATGGCTGCTGTAAATTATCTTGAAAATACCCAGCGGGTTAAGGGTTAAACAGTTTCCAATTAGGCCTCACAAAGTAGATCCTCTGTTTCTCAGGCCATTTTTTGTAAAATTGCATGCGTGCGGGCGGCTTTTTATTTTATTTTTTTATTTTTGTAATTATTTCTTTGCCATTAAATAGTTCATGTTCTTGGTTTGTTTTATGTTTTAGACACCATAATCTACAGAATAGCATGGGTGGTGGTGTATTACGTCCCTTTAGTGCAAGAAGGCTTTGCAATGCTAAAGCATTGCAAAGCCTTCTTGCACTCAAGGGACAATTTTACTAACTTGGGTAAAATATCAGACATAATCCATTCGATTTTGATTTTTTTAAGTTTGGATAGGTTATAAAAAGAGAGCATGCGGCAGTCAAAAGGACCATGCGGGAGGGCCTGAGAAACAGATTTTTATTTTTTTTAGGCCTTAGGTGTGTTCCATTTGGCACGGTACTTCAAATAATCAGCAGTAAGTAGGTTGTTTCACCTGGGAGCATAAATATGTATATCTTCTTCATATGTGTATATATACATTTTCTCTTGATTAAATATCCAAATAATTAGTAACTGTACATAAAAATGAAAAAAATCAATAAAATAAAACAACAACTTAACCAACAGTGCGAGACACATCTATCCTAAAGGTTAAAAGATTTTTTTTCCTGTGCTAAATATATGCTAATCTTGATTAATAAAGTCATTCAAAGTATTTATTTCTTTCTGATTTTAACTGAAAGTTTCCACAACAGGAAATTTTATTGGAGAAGAAGGAGTTTAAGGACCAGCTAGAGATTGCACCAGAGGTGCTGATTTACCCCACAGGTGCCAAATTGAGGATGTGTCTGTGAGCAGGCAGGAAATGTGCTACTGTATAAAATGCCAAATGAAATTCATATTAGAGCGAGGAGATATTAATTTTTCAGATTCAGTTTCGGTTTCAAGAGAAACATCAGTTTTTCTGTGTTAAGTTGTTGAGTGCTAAATTATATTTCAAATGTGATTTGAAATAATAATAATAATAATAATAACAAGGTGTAATGCCACTGGCATCCCCTGCCAACTAAGAGTCATGTTGAAAAAAAGTGGAAAAAGGCTCATAACTGTAGAAAAAAAAATGGACAAAACCTATTACTTCTGAATATCCTTTCCCCCATGGTGGTCTATCAGTGTACCAAAGATCATTCAAATCCAACAGGCACTGACTGAGATATGAAAGTCCAAAGTTGTTACTGAAGGATGGACAGATGGATTGACAGAACCCATTTCTATATCCCCAGCAAACTTCGTTTTGGCGGGAGATAATAAGTGATGAGGAAGCTTTTCAATGACAAGGGAGGTGCCTGAGAACCCAGTATGTTTTTTTTAAATATCCTAAATGCATATTTTTATATTGTTGGTCAATCCCTACATCCTATAACCACTTGTTGGAATGATGGCTTATAACCACTTGTTGGAACTATCGCAATGAGTCTGTTCCAATCAAGAGGGGGTTGGTTATAAGATACGTTTTGGAAACAGAAAAATGGAAACATAATAAAAACTGAATGTAAAAAATTAGCTGAAACTGAAAACTATCAAGAAAATAGTTTTGGTTTAGGAGTGTCAGTTTATAGCAACAATTGACTCAGCCCACCCACTCTCAACACACCTCACCCCCACCAAGATGAGGGCAGGAGGGACACTTGAATTCAGGTCACCTCGGCCCCAAGTCATTTCGGCCCTAGTCAAGTCGGCCCCAAGTCATTTCGGCCCCAAAATACCTAGTCATTTCGGCCCCAAATTTTTTATATTTTTTTTTTTTGGGGGGGGGGGGGGGGTGGAATTTATTATTTTAGTCAGATCCTATATCATTCTTTCACATTCACATTCTAATATGACATCCACTGCGGCCGATTATATATAGCATGCTTGGTGTTTTTATAAAATAAACCAACCCGGTCTGGCATAATAATAATGATAATTAATCAGGCTACTTATTTTGTTGTCCAAACACACTTTTTTAAATATGTTACCAGTTTTGATGATTACTAATCTGTTGTTTTCATTGCCTAAAACACTCTTCAATCAGGTTATCCCAGCTTACGGATAACCCCTTAATTACTGTTTCCGTTGTTTTCGTTGTTCAAACACTTTAAGAATAGGCGATAATTTGTACTCATCAAGTGTGTATTGACTGTCCAAACATTCTTTCATTCAAAATAAAAATACCGCTCATTGATTTACCTTCAATGCTGTTTTGATGCACCGCACACAGATATTATAAATACAAGTTTTGGTACTCAGTCTAGCATTCAGTTCTCGCATCAGTCATGGCAGACGTGTGTGTTGTCTGTACGCCCCCGTCAACATGCTTTAGAATGTGAAACTTGTAAGAGATGGCAGCACCGGGTTTGCAAATCAGGGGTTTCGCAAAAGGATTTAGATTGTAAGACAACCATTTCAGCAATTATTCAGTATCCATGCATTCATCCAAAAAGACAACTGCATGAAACAAGTACCTGTGGTGTTTGTGTTAATGTCAAGGAGAAAAAAGAAAGACTATGTTGCAGTAAGTTCATTTTTTAATTTACTCTCTAATTAATTGTAACAAAACAAATGGTGGTGAACAGATTTTTTCATATCCAAGACGTCTTTTGTGCAACTGTCGTACTCTATCCGTGTTAGTTTAAACAATATTTATTTACGAGTTCAATAGATTCATAATAAAACCATGCAAATATGGATGTCAAGACACATCAGTTTGACTGGTATTCTTATGAATCTTTGAACTCTCAGTGATTGTCAGACAAAATTGTTAACAGTGCTAACATTAAAAAATATGTATTATGTTACTTTTTGTAGGTCTTCAACAGGATAAATGAACTGCGACCAACAAGAAATGTTCAAGGGTTTGTTCTTGATTTTGAAGCAGCGGCATGGAAGGCTGTTAGAGAAGTGTATGAGGGTACTGATATCAAGGGATGCGCTTTTCACTGGGGACAAGCAGTCATGAAAAAAGTGGCCTCTCTTGGCCTGAAGACAACCTTCAATCAAAGGAAAGGAGTTCATCTATACATCAAGAAACTCCTTGCATTAGCTTTTCTACCAGAGCAACATATACCTGCAGCTTTTCAACAACTCGCACAGTCTGCAACACACAACCACTGCAAGATTTGGTAACATATATCAGCAATACCTGGATGAATAGCCCACACTGGACCCATGCCCAGTTTTTCAGCAGCCAATCCACACCAATAATGATGTTGAGGGTATGTACATAGTTTTCTCATTCTCACTTTCATTAATCCTTATTTATGACTATATTGATACTTATTGGACATAATTATGCTACCGTCAACTACCGTCCTTGATTTTGTCTCAATTTAAAGTATTTTCAAACTTTTCAGGTGTTATTTATATTCTACATCTACATCAAACGTTTCATTTAATTTTCGTTTGTATTACTTTTTAGGATGGCATCGACGTCTCAACAGCAAGGCAGGAAAATCGAAACTACATTTTTACCTACTAGTACCACTCCTGAGGAAAGAAGGAAATAGCATTACTATCACAATGAGAGCTGTCGAGGAACAATCCATGACGCGACGACAACTGGGAGATACCAGGAAACTAGGAGGAAAACTGCGCGTCTTATGGGATAAATATGAGAATCAAGAACTGAGAACCTCAGAATTTCTTCGAGAAATAAGTAATATTTACTGTACCCAAATTCCAAATATTGAAAACGTTGATGAATAAATTGTAGTATTTATCACTTTATGTATATTATATATCAGTATTTGTAATCTATCTGTTTAATCTTTCAAAACGTTGTTGTATATATCATATCCATCTTTCATAACGGTGAACTTTAATTACAATTTTTTCTGATCAAAAATTAAGTCTTGTTTATTGAACTCCCTTACCCTGGGGCCGAAATGACTTTGGGGCCGAAGTGACTAGGGGGCCAAAATGACTTTGGGGCCGAAGTGACTAGGGCCGAAGTGACTAGGTCCGAAATGACTTTGGGGCCGAAGTGACCAGAGGCCGACTTGACTTGGGGCCGAAGTGACTGAATACCGGGACACTTTTCTTAGTGTGACTAATGAGCATTCCAGTAACAGTGACAGAGATCAATGGTGCAACCACAATGTCATGAATAGATTAAAGAGATTGTCACTCGGAAGTGACTAAGCCCCAGATGTGACAATGACCTTGAATCCATTGAACAAAAAAAAAAAATTGTGTGCAACACGTTGTCACCCCATAAGCAACGGGTATGCAAAGTTTAACAAAATCCAATGAAGCATCTCAAAGTTATGGAGCGGACATGAAAATCTTCCTGACAGACAGACAGACTGATGGAAATGACAAACACAATATGCCCCCCTCCCCCCCCCCCCTCCCCAAAAATTTTTTTTTCGGGAGCATAAAAAGAGGAGGTAATGTAAATAGTGGCTGGGATTACAGAAGATTGGATAACTGGCCAGTGACTACAGTAAAATTCAATATTTTTGAATGATTGTCTGACTGCATAAAGGCTTTGTTCATTTTGTAAAAATGTGAATAAAAAATAACACAAGAGAAATTTTCAGTGTCCATTTCTGATTCAAAACTAGATTTCCTGTATTTGTGATGCTGGTCCTGCCAAGTCATAAAAAATATAATACTAGATGGGCAGTTTAATTGCAGGAAGAAGATCATAAAATGCTGTTGTATGCTATTAAAACTACAGAAAACTCTGAGAATTGTAAAAATCAAATCACCAAATGTAAAGCTAAAATCACAATATACTCTAAAAATATACAATATAAAACAATACATTCTAAGATCTTTTGATAAAAATGTCATGAAAACACAACCATTCTAGTCTGTATCATATTAAAAACACGCTTTAACCCTTTACCTCACGTGGAAAGCAGACGACACTTGCAAAAATAATTCTTGAATAACTAATTTTTTTCATTTTTTGTCTCAAAAACAGAGGTTATGACCCCTCGTTGGAACGAGCTCGACGAGCTCGTTCCAACAAGGGGTCATAACCTATGTTTTTGTGACAAAAAATGAAAAAAATAATGAAAATTAATTGGCGATTTTTGAGAATAGCGCTGACCGGTTTTGGCCGTTACGTTGGGTAAAGGGTTAACCCTTAACCTTTTGAACCCCAGAGCCGCTTTTCTGGCCAGGAACATGATACGTCATAACGTCATTATATAGGATGGCTGTTCAGTAAATATTGTGGGGTAGATCAATCAGTATTTTCAACGTGCAGACCAATACTGATTGGTCTACCCCAAAAAATGAATATGGACTCTTCTAATTGCTACCATTGAACTGGCATGGAAGATACCACTCGAGTTCAAAGGGCTAAGGCTCCAAACAGCCAAAAGCCACCACTTTTATATTGCAGTGAAAAAATTGCCCAAAAAGTATTCTTGCTTGAGAACTCCACTGGCAGCCTCTATTTATCTTGGCAATATATTTACATCACTGTTGGCTGCCAACAATGATGTAGAAATACTGTTAATTCATCTGCATCTGTGTACATGTCAGAGGCGGACAAGCCATATGGTCTACCATGAATATTCCTGGTGAGCCTTTTATTGGGGCCCCCAAAACTGATGCAGCCCAACATGTTTTGGTACATGAATTTTTTGGAAAATGATCAACAGGCGATGGATCTGATTGCATAGACAGCCGCCATACCGAAATGCTGTCTTTGTGGACTACCCTTGGTATTTCGATATACCAGCTGTCTAGTCTGTATTTGATCGCTCAGATGCAAGGAAACAGTCAGTTTGAAAAATCAAAAGCTTCTCCCATTAGGTCAAACTATGGTCGGCTTGATGGGTCCAACTTCTTCCTCCCCCCCCCACCCCCCACCGTCGGTGCAACAACTTTTTTTGAATGAGCGATGAAGATGACATAAATATGCCATCGATATGTCCTCTATGTGGGCTGCAACCGATTGCTCAGATGCAGGGTAACAGCATTCGTTCAGTGCAAAAAATCAAAATTTTCTCCAGGTACAATCCCCCCCTCCCCCCCCCCCCCCCCACTCCTCCCCGGGGTATTTCTCAGTATCTTTTCTTGGCCCAGTCTGCCCTGGTACATGTACATCAGGTAGTAATAATTGTAAATATTAATCTGAAGCTATTAGAAAGTTTCCATTTGAACATTTGGACTACTGTACATACTTTTAAAATCATTCAACTTCTAACCTTTGCCCAACGCACATGATATCAAAATTTATAATTTTAATTATTGTTTTTTCAAATTTTTCAAAAATTTCAACAAAACCATATCATGTGCCCCTCTCAAAGGAAACAGCTCCACGAGCTTGTTCCAATGAGGGGGTCACATGATATGGTTTTGCCGAAAAAAATTTTTTTCAACAGCGTAATTTGTAAACTACACGGGTGGATGTGGTGGATTCCTTAGGTAAAGGGTTAAAGCAGGCTTTATATTTTTATCCACTGGAGTATAAAATGTTTTGGGACTAAAAAATAAAATGCAATACCAAAACAGAAACCTATAAAAAAAATAAAACTTCATGTGTTCTGTTTTACTTGAAATGACTATCTTAATGACAGACATCAACTTGCTTATGTACAGATTATCCCAGTAATAAATGCAAAATTTAAGAATTTTTAACGATACAGACTCTGCTATCAAAAGATAATGAGATTCTGTGACAGTATGCATTCTTTATAAGTTTCCTCTCTCTGCTTGTTCCAGTTCAATAGCTTCAAAGAGTGATTTGAAATTTCCAGCACCAAATCCCTAAAAAATAAAAAAACAACATGATTTGTCAACTCATGACAGTGGAGCCCACTTAACTGAATATCTCTTAACCCTTTACCTAACATGAAAAGCAGATGACACTTGCAAACAAAATTCTTGAATAACTAATTTTTTTCATTATCTGTCTCAAAAACATAGATTACGACCCCTCTATGGAATGAGCTTGTTCCAAAGAGGGGTCATATCCTATATTTTTGAGACAAAAAATGAAAAAAATAATGAAAATTAATTGGCGATTTTTGTAAATAGTGCTGGCCGGTTTTGAACATTATGTTGGGTAAAGGGTTAACTGAATAACCTATTAACTGAATATAGCTTTCAAACATAAAACCACGTCATATACCTTCAGTACAAATATGACCAGTTAATTGCATATAGATTATGGAGTAAATGCCTGTTAACTGAATAAAAAAATCTTGCAATGGGTCTAGAGGGAGTGTGGTGGCTCAGTGGTAGACTGTTGGACTTCTATGCTAGAGGTTCCGAGTTCGATCCCGTCCGGGACGACCCACGTTGTGTCGTTGGGCAAGGAACTTTATCATGGTTGCCTGCATGGTAGAACGATGATGCCGTGTGCTAAGGCTTTCTGCACGTCGATGGTGCACATGCCTTCATCCACTGTAACCCTGCTTGAGCGGAGCTTGAATAGAGTTAGAATGTTGAGGAGCTGACAGTTGATTGTCGATGCTCAGTGGTTCTCTATGGGTACTCCGGCTTTCTCTACCCATAAAACTGTCACGGTCATGATTAGCCACTGTGCATAAGTATGTGACCTTAACTGGTAGAGTGCTAAATTATTTTTAGCCATCAAATCTTGTACACATGTCGTTGCTTTGTTACAATTTATGGGTGAGTGCCTATGGGCACTCTCCTATAAATTGTAACAAGGCAAACCCTTACAGACTAAATAATATCACTTTAAAGATAATACAAAGCATATCCACTGAATATTAGCCTTCAAGTTGAGGCACCTGCGCTTCAGAATAAAACCCAAATATGGGCTTCCAGCACTCTACCAGTTAAACACCAATAAATAAATAAATAAATAAATAAATAAATAAATAAATAAATAAATAAATAAATAAATGAATAAATAAATAAATGGGTCGAGAAATTACCGACAATCCACAAATTCCTCTTGTTTATAGACATATTTGGTCTCACTACATCCAATACATACATTTAATCTATTATATCCTGTTTAACAGAGCACCATGAGCTCTTTCAAAAGCTCTGTCAAACAAGATATAGAATAAAAGCTCAGTTCATCTCCAGGATATAGTGCTGGTCACTTTCCATGCATTGGCAATATTTTCACGGACGCAATAATATTAGATTCAAAACACTAATTATAGGAATAATCATCCAAAATTTAATTAATGAAGCACTGGGTACCACCCAGTGTTTCACTAGTAATTAAAATTTTGCTGATGATTTTTATTACCTGGAAAATGCATGCATGGCAATCACCGCCCACGCATGGAATATGACTAGTCCACGTTAGCTGTACTGGCAATTTTCACTGGCAAAGTGGCTATTCAATTAACAGGATACCACATTATCACTGAAATACATAAACTACTGTTTATTGTTGTTTTCCTGCTGCTCAAAGTTGCTGGCTTATACAAATTGGAAGTAATGGTGAACTGAGGAAAAGTTACCTTGAATGTTTTGGGGGCAACACTATACAGTAAGAAGTCAGATATAATGAATAATCAGCTATAACAAATGCTTTTTTTTAAATCTGGGCCAGTGCCTGTTTAATTCATGCTTAATTCTATGCTTATAGCAAGTATGTTACATCAAATTATCAGATGTAACAAATATGGATTATTAGCCCAGCTGTATAAAATTACACCATATATTAACTAGAGATGGTCTGTCACGTGGCATACCGCCTAGTGTTGGTGACTGAAAAGGGGCATTCAATTTTTCTGAGTAAAAAAAAAAATCAAATATGGCCACCAGTCGGCCATCTTGAAACCGAGTGGGAAAAAAATTATGTCATGCACTTCCCCTCATCATATTGATCATTTTTGTGAAGTTTCATGAAAATGCGGCTAAAACTGTGGAAGTAGTTCGCTCCACAAGTTTACATGTGCAACGGACCAACGACAGATCGACCGACTGACCAACAGTCAAGTAGACTCCGATATACCGCCTAAACTTAATTTTGTGGGGGTATAAATACAAAGTTTGTTTAAATTAGGCTATTCTGTCATCAAGTTAATTGATTACTACATTAACTCAAATACTTACTGTGCGTCCTGAGGATTAACAAATTGTTAATTAGGTCTCATAAAGTAGATCTGTTTCTCAGGCCATTTTTTTGTAAAATTGCATGTGGGCAGGCAGTTTTTTATTTTATTTTTTACTTTTATAATTATTTCTTTGCCATCAAAAATTCATGTTATTGGTTTGTTTGATGTTTTAGGTCTAATTCAATTCATAATCTACAGAACAGCATGGGGGTGGTGTATTTTGTCCCTTGAGTGCAACAAGACTTTGCATTGCTAAAGCACTGCAAAGCCTTGTTGCACTCAAGGGACAAATTTATCAATTTTATTAACTTGGATAAAATATCAGTCATAAACCATTGAATTTTTATTTTTTTATGTTTGCATTGGTTATAAAAAGAGAGCATGCAGAGGCCAAAAGGATGGAAGGACCTGAGAAACAGATTTTTAAACTTTTTTAGGCCTCAATAAGTTTTCACTATTGTAAATAATGACAGGAGACACTATATTAGGTGCTCATAAGTTCCATAAATTAGTTTGTTTTACAAATTAATGCCCACCAAGACTTTACAATTAAAAGCCGAGGCATGTGTTGGTGGCACGAAATCAAGAGCAATTGATATTTTTAGTTGCTTCAAACATAACTAGTTCAGAGAAACTAGTATTGTTCAGTACATCGACATGTACAAAGGCTAATGGCAATAACCGTATTCTAATTTCCAGCAAACATAACCAACATCTTGTAACCACATGAGCAGGCATAACATAATAGTTTTAAAGCCCACAAAGTAGATCTTCTGTTTCTCAGGCCATTTTTTGCAAAATTGCATGTCGGCGGGTGTTTTTTTATTTTATTTTTTATTTTTGTAATTATTTCTTTACCATCAGAAGTTCATGTTCTTGGCTTGGCTTGTTTTAGGCCTCATAATCTACAAAATAGCATGGGTGATAGTGTATTTTGTCCCTTGAGTGCAAGGAGGCTTTGCAATGCTAAACCTCTCAAGGGACAGATTTATCAATTTTATTAACTTGAGTAAAATATCAGCCATAAACCATTTAATTTTTACTTTTTTAAGCTTGCATTGTGTATAAAATGAGAACATGCAGCAGCCAAAGGGACCATGCTGGAGGGCCTGATAAACAGATTTTTAACTTTTTAAAGTATAGATTTTAAACTCATTAACTATGTGTTGGGATAAAGCAAAATCATTGAATCAATGTTTAGAAATTTGAACTCGATAGAAAATGCCATAAAACAAATGGCAGAACAACAGTCAAGATTAACTGAATTCTTTAAAAAATGATGCAAAAACTTGTAAATATTTTATTACATTTTTAATATGTGTAAAATGGGATGTTCCTCATAATTCAGATTTTGCAATTTGCTTTGTTATACAGGTGTAACAAATACCTTTAATAGCGAATATCTGTTAGGCCTAAAAAAAAAGTTAAAAATCGGTTTCCCAGGCCCACCCGCATGGTCCTTTTGGCTACCACATGCTCTCTTTGTATAACAAATGCAAACTTCAAAAAATAAAACTTAAATTGTTGATGTCCCTTGTGTGCAGCATAGCTTTACAATTGCAAAGCCTTCTTGCACTCAACGGACAAATTACACTACAACCCATGCTGTTCTGGACTGTAGATTGAGATTGTGAGGCCTAATACATAAAACAACATGAACTTTTGATGGCAAAGAAATAATTAGCAAAGGGGATTCTAAGAAATAACTGTTAGTTTATGTCGATGATCGGATGTCATTTTTAATAACTGTACCAGAGTCGACAGGAAAACAAGGATTGAGGATGTTCACAATAACCGACCCAAGTTTAACACAATCGGAAATCCTTCTGAATCAACTCTCCAGCAGATCAAAGGAATTAATTGGTAACGCTTGGCTCGGGAATTCAAAGCTGTCTTGAGTAATTTAAATGTTTCAGAGGAAGCAGAGGTGTAGAAATTAGAAAGCCCTTATGGGTTATAGAAAATGAATTCTCCACAACCCTTTCCAAATTGGATAACCTGATGATGCTGATGGCCCCTATCATACCACCAGATATTTCATAAGATACCAGTACATTTAAATTTTGGAAACAATTCACCCAATTATTAGTGCAATTCAGAGAACTGCAAAGTGAATGGATATTGAAATCTGCTTTTTAAAAACAGACTATAATTTCAGGAAATAACTAACAAGAGGATGACACCTGCAGTGTTAAAAGTAAACAGCTAACTTCAGTGTAGTGACAATGTCTTATTTGTTGCACGAATGTCAATTTCTTTGATCTCAATTGTTTCCATATTAGTTATCACTCAACGTTTTGAGTTTATCTTACATCAGTTCAATTAATACATTGAAACTTGCATCAGTGTTTCAAACATTGTCAATTTGCCAACTTCAGTCAAAATACCATTTGCATTGCCCTGGGAAAATAACACTGTAATTCGGTACTGATTGGTTGTTTCTCCTTTTTATTGGTGGGATCTTTTCTGTATTCTGTGGAGATGTCATAAGTGACAAGTGATGTATCATATGTCGTGCATGACAGTGTGACATTTTGATAATTTTCTTCTGCTGGTGAGGATAAACAAGTGTAAGAATGATTACTTTGAATGAAAAAAACCCACAGTAGCTGTTATTGGGAGAGGAGCTTTTCAAAACACAAAACATCCTTAAATTTTATTGTAAACTGGACTGTATTGTTCAGATGAATGCTAAGTTTTTGACAACTTTTTTCGTTAGCAAAACGAAACTACTGACACTACTTAGTGACATTTCCCCACAGACATCTTTCTTTCCTTCTTGGAGACGTTTCCAAAATCGGCATGCCTTCAAAGGAACAACGCGTCTTGGGATCATCCCTGGTGCGCAATATACAGCACGCCTAGATTTTTTAAAAATGAAGGTCTGCACAAATAAATTGTTCCTTGATTTGGGATCTTAATTTATTTAAAAATCCTATGTTAAACTTCATGTATGCGTAGAATAATAATGGAGAATAATTACATCACTGAACACAAATCACGCCACCTGTCGATTTGAGGCGAACAGCCATTTGGGTTGCGTGGAGGTAACCAAAAATGAAAAATATGCAAATGCAAAATGGGTTGCGCCAAACTGTTGCCATGGAATGCAAAATTTCCGCCATACTGAATGATCTGGTATAGATGAATGGTGGAATGATGTTGAGCATCAACCAATCATCAGCTGCACAGATGTATGCATCTGCCCGAGGTGTAGCTGCTCTGTTGGCCAATTATTGGCCAACAGAGCAGCTATTCTTCAGGCAGATGTAAACAACAAGGCTGATGATTGGTTGATGTTCAAGATTATTTTAGACTGTTGAACATCTTAAGATGTAACATAGGTACAAAATCAGGAAGTGGCAATAATTCATTGATTATGGATGTCATACTATTCTGCAGCATGCTGGCTCATACCAGGATTAGGCTTTAAATGCAATTAATTTGTATCTGAATTGCTGCAACACAGCCTCATTTTCAATCCTAAGGATTCATCTCTATTCATCAGGATATTGACTATAGGAGCAAGAACTAAGCTATAATACAGCAGTTCATATTTCTGCAAAGTTGCGATACATATATACTTGAGTTACAGGTTACCTGAATCAAGTATACAGGAACTAACGATAAGTTACCAAAGTTCAAACAAGGTGAACGATAAAAGGATTAAAAATTCTGAAAATGCCAGGCCTGAAATCACCATTGAGTATACCCATGTGAATGCGTCAGTAGTAACTGAATGTGGTTGATTCATTCATCCATCAAAATTCCCACACCTGAAGGAATGCTGATCAAATTGTTGATATGTTCAGTAATTGAAACAATAAGAGCAATGCAAAGCATTGAGACCCCCCCCCCCCCCCCCCCCCCCCCCACCATGCAATACCACGGATAACATGTGCTGCTCATTTGAGTGGTGGTCTTTCTTAAGATCGTATAAATGTCTGCCATTCTGAACAACAAACCGAACACACAAGCAGACTAACTCTGTTCAACTACCCACTGCATACTCAATCAACGTGAGAGCAATAAAAATTGTTCAATTTTCTGCTGCCATTCACAAAAAAACAATGCAAAAGGTTCACAGGGACAGTTTTTTTGAGTCTAACAGGGGACATAACTGTGTCAAGTAAGCATGGACAAAACTCTGTAATATGGGGATAAGCTTTCCCCCATACTGATCTATCACTATTCCAAAGACATCAAAACGGAACAACCAATGTTTGAGTTACAATGCAAAACATTCAGGGCAGTGTTTTTATAAGTATAATAAGAGACATAACTTTGGTAGATATGCATGAATGAAACCCACAACATCTGAATATCCTTCCCCCATGGCAGTCTCTTAACATACTGCAGGACATCAAAATTCAAAACCGATGCTTATGTAATGCAAAATGTTTATACATAAAGTTCTCTAAATGTAACAAGGGCCTAACTTGTGTATGTATGCATGGTTGGACCCTGCAATATGTGGAAATCCTTTCCCTCATTTAGATCTTTCAATATGCAAAAAGATGTCAAAATTTGAAACTGATGATTGAGATATAATCAGGGTTTTTACTAGGAATAAATTAGTGGGTCCCTTAGGAGGGGAAAATCCCGATCGCCTGGCATGACTATGGTTTTTGCACTGGGCGAAGTGGGGGTTCTGCTTGGAATGATAGCCGTAGGCCGTCCGAGACTACACTTCTCACCCACTGATCTTCCGTGACTGCTATCCAGTTTCTCGCAAAGGTTGCTTCCCTTCCACCAACTGGCAAGCAATAGAGGAGGTCTTGAACATCACCTGTATGACCTGCGTGGCTTACAGAAGGAGAAACCACGTCCTCCCCACGAAAAACCTCGTCCCGTCGGCCTGGGGGCGTCTGACCGATAGTTCTGATCAGACTTACGCCCCTTTTCCGAGTCGTTATATTGACGACCCCCAGAGTAATTGTAAGAGGGTTTCTAGTACCTTAGTGAGGAGTTCCCTTTTGACGTTTAGATCTGGATCGTCCTCATTACTCTTGTCTGCTGAAGCACCTGACGCATTCTTAGTAGCCTGTTCATAGACCAACGAAAGCTTGTTAAAAAAAAAAAATAGTATGTCCGGAGTCCGTAGCGACCTAGAGAGAGCTTTTCACCTTGTCATCTACAAGTGATGACGATGCAAGTTCAGCATCACGTCAGATTAACTCCAGATTAGCCACTGTTAGGGCAAAGTTATACAAGGCATACATGATTGCCCTGGAAAGAACTCTAAGAGAGGTACAAACGTCCTCAAATTCCTTCCCATTGAGAAGTTGCACCATAGCTCTGGTAAGGTGATCTGCATAAGACATTGCTTCCAAATTCGCTCTACTTGATGAAATTGCTGTTTTAATTAATCTGAGACAATAGTGAATGATACAGGCAAGAATACATCTAGACCCCAGCCTGCTCATCCAAACACAGAGCTCTCTGAACATCTTCTCTGAACATCTTCTCCAACCATTTTAAATGAACGTGGTCCAAGAAACGGTATGTTTATGGAAGATGTAGTTAAGAAACTGCCTTTTTTCCTCGCACCCGAAAGGTGAATACGGTGTCGTCTACATGGCCGAAGGCCTGTGACACCTGCCTAGACTGAACTGGAAAAGAAAGAACTTCTTCCTTTGTCCATATAAAGTCTGCATCCAACAACGCCAGCGGTTCCTCTCTTGTTGTCGCAGCATTCAAATTCGTCGGAACAAATTCAGGGTAGTATTGATGGATGAAATCCATCCCAACCATTTGCTGTTCCGAAAGGGAAGGGTAATCCTCTTCCTTATCCCTTTTCACCATCCGAGAGAATCAGCTGCGAATCTCGGTCCATTGCATTTGCATGAACAGACAACTGGACTGACCCTGCACCATCCGACAGCTCAGGTTCTGAGTCTGAGGGAGGCTGCACCTGCACTTGCTGGGATGCTGCGATCAGCTGCGCAATCTGCGACAGCAAGTCTGTCATTGAGGCCTGAGGAGCAGCGGTCTTCCGTTCCTTAGCCACTTGCTGCTCCTGGGACGCTGTGTCGGAGATGGATCTCTTCTCCAAATGTCCCTTCGATCGTCTCCCTAGCTACAAGATGGTCCGACTTCACGGGCAAAGAGTGGTTCCTTTTTTGTGCAGCAGGCTGGATATCCGAAGTCAGGTAGCTAGGATGCGGTTGTGTGTGCTTTAATAACATAGCGGAGGAAGACGTGAGTGAGGCCGATCACGGCCGCAGACTAGACGGAGCGTTCCGAGCAGCGGGCGGACGTATGCTCCGTCTCGTGCAAGTTTCATCCAGAAAACTTCATTTCGGCTTATGAAACGTAGCGGAAGAAGCCGTGACTGAAGCCGACCCCGGCTGCAGACTAAACAGAGCATCCTGAGTGGAGGGCGGACATATGGTCTGGTTTGTGAAGGATTCTCATAACAACATCTGGCCCCAAATGTTGCTAGATTAGAGAAGGGCCTCTCCCGCTCGTGATCTATTAGACCTCGCCGAGGACAAGAACTTGCTGATTTCCTCCCTATTTCCTTCATCGCTGGGTGAGCTATTTATATTTAAGTGCTCGCTGTACCCACATCAACACTTCCTTCGGCCGCAATGGACTTATCCGGCGTCACGGCAACCACGGACGGAGTACCGCTTCACTGGTCCAGCTAGCTGCTGCAAGAGATTAAAACCCTTAACAAAAGGCCCTAACTCCTTCAATCATGAGCACTGCAGCTAGCTCTATATACTCAACAGAGCGCGACAACGGTAGCACACTTGGATGGGTGTCAGAATATCATCACCATGTTCATGTTCCTCTGAAATAGAAACTCACAAAATGAATTATAATGCGTTGAGAGGTCTGGCCTCAGAATCTCACCGCCAACAACGTACCGTGACACCCGACTCCAACATCAGTCATCCCAGTGAACACAAGAATGACACGAGTCCGCAGGAGCGCATCGACTAAAGTCGATATAAGTCCTCCAAACTCCACAACAAAACATATAATTAAGATACAAGAATAATAGCAATCAAAATTAAATTCAAAATATTTTTTGGAAAATTTAAAAAAAAAAAAATGCCTAAGTTCCCAAAGGGAACATTAAAAGCACAAAGGCAACCCGATAGAGCCTAAGTGTGGACAAAATCCAAATTTTTTGAGCTACACTACCCGAATAATAATCCATGTATCCTACAGTAATTCTACAGTAATAAAATATAAAAAACTACATGTATATGAGGAAGTTGTCAATGTAAACAACGTCAAGGTAACCAAGACATTAGGCACACAAAAAGGCCCAAAGTCAGAAACCAATTTAAATGCTACCAGATGCAAAGCTAGATCTTCATACGAAGAAAAAACGATACAAGGGATAGAAGATGCAAGACTAAACGACATAACACCCCTAGGGTGAGGACGTAACCATGGGGAAAAACAGAATAATATTCTGTAATACATGTTAAACTCCCAAGAAATTTAATAAAAATTTTCAATAAAAAATAGCCAAAAAACTTAATTGTTTAACAGGAAGGGTTGATGGAAGGATAGGGAAGGAATACTTAACAAACAGTGGAATAATCATTAAGAATAACAAAAATGATGATGTGAGGCATATGTCCCGAAATTGGAAAACATAAAATAATTTTATAATTATTATAAAGTTACAGCCCTGAATGCCTAAAACCACCGTTGAACACTTCCATCATCCAATAACAGCCTTGGATCCACAAATTCTTGCATTGATTTGTGTCTGGCATCCTCAAAAGATAGGCCGATGAAATCGTCAGATGTGTACCTATATGCGCAACTAGTAGAAAGCTGTATGACGGAGGGCCACCACAGATGACAACATTATGTACACCATACATGGTATGGGTACATATAGAAATGGATTGGAGGAGTGTCTAATTTGATGGGATAAAGGGTTAATATCTCCGGATCAAATTATCAGATTTACATAAAAAAAACTATACAGCACAGCACATCAGTAACCTGAATACGAATAAAAAGTAACATGACAATCGGAATAATATTTTTCGAGTTATCTCATGCCAAAGGGATTGGAGGAATTTTCAATTTGAAGGATAAAGGGTTAATATCTCAGGATCAAAATAACAGATTTACACCAAAAACTATACAGTTCGGTACATCAGTAACCTGAACACAAATATAAAGTAACTTGACAATCCAATGCAATATTTTTCAAGTTATCGAATGCCAAAGGGATTGGAGGAATTTTCAATTTGAAGGATAAAGGTTAATATCTCAGGATCAAATTATCAGATTTACACCAAAAACTATACAGCTCGGCACATCAGTCACCTGAACACAAATATAAAGTAACTTGACAATCCAAGCAACATTTTTCAAGTTATCGAATGCCAAAGGGATTGGAGGAATTTTCAATTTGAAGGATAAAGGGTTAATATCTCAGGATCAAAATAACAGATTTACACCAAAAACTATACAGCTCGGCACATCAGTAACCTGAACACAAATATAAAGTAACTTGACAATCGAAGCAATATTTTTCAAGTTATCGAATGCCAAAGGGATTGGAGGAATTTTCAATTTGAAGGGTAAAGGGTTAATATCTCGGGATCAGATTTACACCAAAAACTATACACCTCGGCAAATCAGTAACCTGAACACAAATATAAACTAACTAGACAATCCAAGCAATATTTTTCAAGTTATCGAATGCCAAAGAGATTGGTGGAATTTTCAATTTGAAGGATAAAGGGTTAATATCTCAGGATCAAAATAACAGATTTACACCAAAAACTATACAGCTCGGAACATCAGTAACCTGAAGATATATATAAAGAACATGACAAATGGATTGATATTTTTTGAGTTATCTCATGCCAAAGGGATTGGAAGAATTCTCAATTTGAAGGATAAAGAGTTAATATCTCAGGATCAAATTATCAGATTTACACCAAAAACTATACAGCTCGGCACATCAGTAACCTGAACACCAATATAAAGTTACTTGACAATCCAAGCAATATTTTTCAAGTTATTGAATGCCAAAGGGATTGGAGGAATTTTCGATTTGAAGGATAAAGGGTTAATATCTCGGTATCAAATCATCAGATTTACCCCAGAAACTATTCAGCACGGCAAATCAGTAACCTGAACACAAATATAAAGTAACTAGACAATCCAAGCAATATTTTTCAAGTTATCGAATGCCAAAGGGATTGGAGGAATTTTCAATTTGAAGGATAAAGGGTTAATATCTCAGGATCAAATTATCAGATTTACACAAAAAACTATACAGCTTGGCAAATCAGTAACCTGAACACAAATATAAAGTAACTTGACAATCCAAGCAATATTTTACAGATTCAAAAGAAAAAAGACAAGTACTGTCGCTGATTTCTTCTGAGGTGCAGTTCGTAGAATTAAGTGCTTAGATGCAACTATCTGATGAATAGGCGGTTGGTGCCGAAGGAAACTCTCTCGGCGTGGGTTCGAACCCCTGCCATGCCAATGTAAACAAAACCAGCGTCCTTTCTTAATTCTATGGCATCCGAGAAATTTGAAAAAGACAAGTACTGTCGCTGATTTCTTCTGAGGTGCAGTTCGTAGAATTAAGTGCTTAGATGCAACTATCTGATGAATAATTAAATAATTGAGTATTCCGTGTGTTCTGTACTGGCCTCGTATATACTTGGTTAACTAGCATTCCCTTTTGGGGTCTGTCGGTGGCCGAGTGGTGTGCGTGGTTCAGTATAGTTTCGCTAGGCGGTTGGTGCCGAAGGAAACTCTCTCGGCGTGGGTTCGAACCCCTGCCATGCCAATGTAAACAAAACCAGCGTCCGTTCTTAATTCTATGGCATCCGAGAAATTTGAAAAAGACAAGTACTGTCGCTGATTTCTTCTGAGGTGCAGTTCGTAGAATTAAGTGCTTAGATGCAACTATCTGATGAATAATTAAATAATTGAGTATTCCGTGTGTTCTGTACTGGCCTCGTATATACTTGGTTAACTAGCATTCCCTTTTGGGGTCTGTCGATGGCCGAGTGGTGTGCGTGGTTCAGTATAGTTTCGCTAGGCGGTTGGTGCCGAAGGAAACTCTCTCGGCGTGGGTTCGAACCCCTGCCATGCCAATGTAAACAAAACCAGAGTCCTTTCTTAATTCTATGGCATCCGAGAAATTTGAAAACGACAAGTACTGTCGCTGATTTCTTCTGAGGTGTAGTTCGTAGAATTAAGTGCTTAGATGCAACTATCTGATGAATAATTAAATAATTGAGTATTCCGTGTGTTCTGTACTGGCCTTGTATATACTTGGTTAACTAGCATTCCCTTTTGGGGTCTGTCGGTGGCCGAGTGGTGTGCGTGGTTCAGTATAGTTTCGCTAGGCGGTTGGTGCCGAAGGAAACTCTCTCGGCGTGGGTTCGAACCCCTGCCATGCCAATGTAAACAAAACCAGCGTCCTTTCTTAATTCTATGGCATCCGAGAAATTTGAAAAAGACAAGTACTGTCGCTGATTTCTTCTGAGGTGCAGTTCGTAGAATTAAGTGCTTAGATGCAACTATCTGATGAATAATTAAATAATTGAGTATTCCGTGTGTTCTGTACTGGCCTCGTATATACTTGGTTAACTAGCATTCCCTTTTGGGGTCTGTCGGTGGCCGAGTGGTGTGCGTGGTTCAGTATAGTTTCGCTAGGCGGTTGGTGCCGAAGGAAACTCTCTCGGCGTGGGTTCGAACCCCTGCCATGCCAATGTAAACAAAACCAGAGTCCTTTCTTAATTCTATGGCATCCGAGAAATTTGAAAATGACAAGTACTGTCGCTGATTTCTTCTGAGGTGCAGTTCGTAGAATTAAGTGCTCAGATGCAACTATCTGATGAATAATTAAATAATTGAGTATTCCGTGTGTTCTGTACTGGCCTCGTATATACTTGGTTAACTAGCATTCCCTTTTGGGGTCTGTCGGTGACCGAGTGGTGTGCGTGGTTCAGTATAGTTTCGCTAGGCGGTTGGTGCCGAAGGAAACTCTCTCGGCGTGGGTTTGAACCCCTGCCATGCCAATGTAAACAAAACCAGCGTCCTTTCTTAATTCTATGGCATCCGAGAAATTTGAAAAAGACAAGTACTGTCGCTGATTTCTTCTGAGGTGCAGTTCGAAGAATTAAGTGCTTAGATGCAACTATCTGATGAATAACTAAATAACTGAGTATTCCGTGTGTTCTGTACTGGCCTCGTATATACTTGGTTAACTAGCATTCCCTTTTGGGGTCTGTCGGTGGCCGAGTGGTGTGCGTGGTTCAGTATAGTTTCGCTAGGCGGTTGGTGCCGAAGGAAACTCTCTCGGCGTGGGTTCGAACCCCTGCCATGCCAATGTAAACAAAACCAGCGTCCTTTCTTAATTCTATGGCATCCGAGAAATTTGAAAATGACAAGTACTGTCGCTGATTTCTTCTGAGGTGCAGTTCGTAGAATTAAGTGCTTAGATGCAACTATCTGATGAATAATTAAATAATTGAGTATTCCGTGTGTTCTGTACTGGCCTCGTATATACTTGGTTAACTAGCATTCCCTTTTGGGGTCTGTCGGTGGCCGAGTGGTGTGCGTGGTTCAGTATAGTTTTGCTAGGCGGTTGGTGCCGAAGGAAACTCTCTTGGCGTGGGTTCGAACCCCTGCCATGCCAATGTAAACAAAACCAGCGTCCTTTCTTAATTCTATGGCATCCGAGAAATTTGAAAAAGACAAGTACTGTCGCTGATTTCTTCTGAGGTGCAGTTCGTAGAATTAAGTGCTTAGATGCAACTATCTGATAAATAATTGAGTATTCCGTGTGTTCTGTACTGGCCTCGTATATACTTGGTTAACTAGCATTCCCTTTTGGGGTCTGTCGGTGGCCGAGTGGTGTGCGTGGTTCAGTATAGTTTCGCTAGGCGGTTGGTGCCAAAGGAAACTCTCTCGGCGTGGGTTCGAACCCCTGCCATGCCAATGTAAACAAAATCAGCGTCCTTTCTTAATTCTTTGGCATCCGAGAAATTTGAAAAAGACAAGTACTGTCGCTGATTTCTTCTGAGGTGCAGTTCGTAGAATTAAGTGCTTAGATGCAACTATCTGATGAAGAACTCATTTTCCAACAATTAAAAACCCGATACCTGGGTGGCCATTCCGTCTGGAATAATTAATTATGAACTGGGAATTTCCCGTTCATTTCTAAATATAAAGGATCAGAGCAGAGTGGATAAATAAAATTGACAACACAAAATATGTTTTGGGACTTTTAATCCAGTTGCAAAAAAAAAAAATAAAGCAACACGTTGATATGATTATAAATTTTATTTAGGGCACAATGTTATTGTGGTAAATGAATAAAACGAAAATATCAACAAAATAATTAACATTTTATTTTGATTGGTAACTTGGGAAATCCCCGTCATTGGTTCAACTTACCGGTTCGTGTTTCACATATGTACCTGAAAAATAATCTCGGAAAATCTGTGGTGGGCTTATTTTGGGGTGTCTTCCAATTAAGTACGTTTTTCTGAAAGTTGGGGGGTGGGCTTATCCACGGAAGGGGGCTAACTGACGGGTTTGTACGGTACTATCCTCGTATCCGTCGTCACTGGGTGTGCACATTGTATTTATAGTGCTTGCATCACCCAAATTTCCTTCCTGGACCGCAACGGACGAACCCGGGTGCTGAGCCATTCGGTGAATGGTCGCGACACCGGGAGAGCTAGCGGACGCCAAAGCCATCGATCCTACTAGGAACTCCAGGCAATTGACGCATCTACATGAGCACTTTTGCCGCTAACTCTTCATTTGACTGTGACGACTGAAGCACACTTTACAAAGACATCACGGTAGCAACACCTTGTTCATGTTACTCGATGAAACCTGTGGAGCCGCGGTCCTACGTAAATTATCCGCTGGAAGCTTCAGGGACGTTCATTCCTGAATTTATATAATATGCGAACATCCCAACTGGAAAGGTCTCGTATCCTTGGCTAGCAGATGGAGTGACCTGGTCAAAGTGTATTCCTTGGTCGGCAAAGCAGGAGCACCAGGGACGTTCAATCCTGCATTTATATAATATGCGAACGTCCCCTGGAAATCTGTGGTCACATAGCCAAGGTGCGGTCGTGTGTGTTGACGAGGATGAGGAAGCCAATATAACAGCTGCATCGGACTGTCATGCGATGGAGCATCCCAAGCAGGAGGAGTGGACGTAAGCTCCGACTTAACAAACAAACATACAACATCGCGACACAGATGTTGATGCAAGAGAGAGGGGGCCTCTCGCTCGCGGTCCGGGTGGACCTGGACGAGCTAGCTACCGGACTGACAGGCTTCCTCCGTACTATCCTCGGATCCGTCATTGCTGGGTGTGCACATCTGATGTTTTATAGTGCTTGCATCACCCAATCTGCTTCCCTGGACCACGACGGACGATCCCGGGTGCTGAGCCATTCGGTGAATGGTCGCGACACCGGGCGGACTAGCAGGCGATCGATGCCTTTGATCGAACTAGCGAACTCCCGGCAATTGTCGTAATACCTTGAGCACTTCCCGCTAGCCCTACTATTGCAACGACGGAGACACACTTGTTGAAGACATCACAGAAACATCACTCTGAATTCTGAAAAAGAAACTGATAATATAGAGTGACCCTACGGAGAGAGGACCGTAATGGACCCCTCACTGCTGACAAAATACAGTGACACACGTCTCCAATGTTGTCATATCAATCAACACACACAGAGCAAGAATTAGTGCGAATACATTAACTATAAGAAACACAATGAACCTGTGAATTAGAGGAAGATATCCTCGCATTACAATTTGAACAATATTTTTTCAACATGAAAAAATATACACAGTCATATTACTCGCACTAACCCTTGAACAATATACATAATATATTATAATCCATTATAACATTTCAAAAGAAAATAATTTAAAAAAAAAAAAAAAAAATTTTTGAAAAAATTTTCAGAAGAGCCCAAGTTCCCAATGGGAACAACAAGCCCAAATGGATCCCAAAAAAGCCAAAGTGTGGACAAAAATTTTAAAATCATTTCAAAAAATTGATGTAACACTTACGGACAATATTAATGTATCTTGCTATGAACTGAACTAAGCAGAGGACAAGTAATCACTATAAGAAGTAACCGTTGTCAACATAAACAAAAAGTGTAAACAAACCGGAAACATTACTCCAGGCACTGATAAACATGGCCCAAAATCAGATACCAATTTAAACACTATCTGATGCAAAACAGAGACTTCCAGAGAAGAAACTGCAGAACATCAGATGGTAGATGCAGACCAAAACACCTAAACACCCAAGGATGAGGACGTAAACATGGGGAAAAAACCAGAAAATAATTCTGTTTCAAGCCAAAACTCCCAAGAAATTTTAGTAATAAACATTACAAAAAATAAGCCAAAAGCATGGGAGAATAGCTAGGGGGAATAAAAGAAAGGGAGAGAGGAAACACTGATTAAACAATGGAACATTCATAGCAAGAATGACCACAACAAGGTCATGCTTCGAAAATAGGTAACATGAATAATTTCGTAAAATAATTATAAGTTACAGCCCTGAACATTTCTTTCCACTGTTTTTTCCTCTCCTCCTTCTATTTCCTCCTTATATCCACCATTTCTCTCATGTCCGGCATCATTAAAACTGAGATTTACAAGCACAAATAACAGTGAAGTGTAACTGTATTGAGGGCCAAACAAAGAATGACATTTTGCGCCAATTTCGAGACCTCCTTGACACTGCGCATGCGCAGTGGAGTAAAAGTTTGGAGGACCATATAGGACATGTAATTTTCAGTTTTAGATGCAAATTTTGGGGATTGGGGGGGGGGGGGGGGGAGGGGTAAAATTTGCGTTTGGCCTTAAATATTTTAGAGTTAGCACCAGCTAAGTCTGGGTCATTGGTACAGTATAAAAATATAGAAATTTTGGGTGGGGCCAAAAATCTTACCCCTCCCATTACAAAGCCAAATATTGCTTCACGAACTTCGTTTGAACAAACTTGATTCTACACCTCAAAAGGAAGCTCCATAACAAATATCAAGTCATTGTACACATTGGTTCATGAGAAGATTTTAAAAATATTTTGGAGCATTTTCCCCCACTCCCTCCCTACAGGGCAGGGCATGTTGAGTTGAACAAAATTGCAATGCCCCTTCAGGACCATCACTCACACAAACTTTCACTTGAATTAGCCCACTGGTTTTGGAGGAGAAAACCAATACATGGTGTTGATGGACGACGGATGGATGAATGGACGACGGACGGAGAGCGATGAGATTAGCTCAGCTTGACTTTGTCAAGATGAGCTAAAAAATAAAAGGCTATTATTAACATTTACAAAACAATTTCATGATTATTATTTACTCAATGTTTATTCACTCCAAATAAACTAGTAGGAAATAATTTAGTATCTTCTAGAAGGATTACAAAAAAGGAATAAGCAAGATAAAAAAAAGATTAAGTAACAAAGAAATGATTTGATAAGAATCCAAAAATGGATAACCTGTTAATTCAGTTAACCCTTAAGGGACCGGACAAGTGTCCCTGGATTTCCACCAGCCACAACCTCTACACGTCCAGTGGATTTGGTGGCAGCCAAGACTTGACTAGAAAGCACTGCCTACCTAATTTGTCTGTTGTCAACAGGAACTCTGCATGTTAAGGGCACCTGTTCTGAGGTAGTAAAAGTCGGAAATGGGCCGTTACGGGTTAATTCATAACAAAGAATAATAAATATTGTCTATAGATTGACAGGCCCAAAAACTCATGTCTGTCTCATCAGAAAGTGATTTTATTGAAATGACACACTAAAGTAATAAACTACAAAGCCTTTGAGAACTACTAAGATTATATCTTTGGTGCCAAATGCTGTATTTTTGGTGCAAAATGAATTTTTTAGTGCAGTTGACACCTGGCAGAATGAACACTGCCCTTAATATTCATTACAGGACATTTTTTTTTAATTCAGATGGTGAATGTTTGGTGAATATACCAGAGGGCAATAAATTATTACTTCTACTTACATTGTGGTTATGTCGCTGAATACATTCCAGAAAAACTGTTGGACGATCTTGCATGTTTTTTGTGAAGATCTGCAATAAGTATCCATTTTCATCAAAGTCTACAAGAATCTGTAGTTTCTGTAACTGTAATGAGAAAATTAAACAATGATACCCATGAAAAACATGTTCCAGGGTTCATACACTTATTGGAGAATCGATTTCCATGACTTTTCCAAATCTTTCTATCCAATTTTCATGACCTTTCCCTCATTAGTATGAACATCACGCCCTCTTTTTGCAGATTTGTACGTGCAATTTTTCATGGTAATGGCATACTGCATCGTTATCATAACACATTTCCTTGACTTTTCCAGACTACAGCAAAAACATCCCAAATTCTTCTGAAACTTCCAGGGCTGGAAATTTTTTGTGCACTGCCAGGACTTTCCCAGGATTCCATGGTCTGTACGAACCTACTGTATGAACTTATGGTCTCTGCTGCCAGGCCTTTAAATTCCACCAAACTGACACTGGTAACTGGTGGTATCCCAAAATTAAGGGAATACCCCCAAAATAGAGGGGATAACACATAGTATGATTTCATTTTTTATCCTTCCATTTTATACAAAGTGATTTAACCCTAAAATTTACCTAACACAAAATGACAGACGACACTTGCAAATAAAATTCTTGAATAACTAATTTTTTAAAACATTTTTTTGTCGAAAACATAGCTTATGACCCCTCACTAGAACGAGGTCAATGGGCTTTTCCAATGAGGGCTCGTAAGCTATGTTTTTGCCGAAAAATTTTTTAAAAATAATAAAAATTGAATGGTGATTTTTGTGAATAGCGCAGGCTGGTTTGGCTGTTACGTTGGGCAAAGAGTGAACCCCGAGAGGGCTGGAAATTTTACATACATAATGACCGTCTCTATCTTATGGTATTGCAGTTTTTTCTAGGCAAGTCTTGGCTGTCAATATATGCAGCCAAAGACTTGCCAAGAAATATAAATTTTATAGTAAATTTCCTTTCTTATTATACCTACTGCAATTGTTTACTACAGGCTTGCACTACAGTGGAAGAACCTAACTCGGATAAAATACTCTCTATTTTAATCTTTCCCAAGAGATTTGGGAAAGAAAAGTGGTGTAAGAACACCACGAAAAAATAAGCCAAAACTGGGTCGAGCGCCATCGGCGCACACCCAGTGAGGGATGCTCTTCTCTTAGTACAATTCCACGACTTCCGTTAACCAGTGCGCAAGCAGTCATCAAAACCATTCTTCTTGAGTCCGCCAACATAGGAGGTATGTGATCAGCGGGGAGGAAGGATTCTTACCCGAATAAGAAGACAGGAGGGCCTCCATGTAAACAATTGTGGTAGGTATAATAAGAAAGGAAATTTACTATAAAATTTATATTTCTTATCAACCAACCTTACAATTGTTTACTACAGGCTGAATAGACAATAGGATGGAGGGAATCACATAAACAACCCACACATAACTCAATTGCACTGGAACCGTGGACAGAGGAAGAGATCCCTAGGCCTATCAAACCATAGCATCACAAACATTAGTAAAAGACAATGAAACATGTGGCTATGGTGAAGTGCGATGCACAGACAGAAAGGGCAGTAACAGCACGGAGCTGGAACTGACCTGTAAAAAGCTGAACGGCTGGGATAGACAACAGCCTGAGCCGAAGAGAGGGCCCGTAGGACAAAGGTCCTCTGTCGGCTCCTGGATGGAGAAGGTAGCATTTCTCCAGTAGGCTGCCAGTATAACATCCGACAACATGACAGAGTTAGTAAAAGCCCCGAGAGGAAGACAATGCACGCACCTCTTGGCAGAAAAAACAATTGGTAATACAATCACCAGTAGCTAGACGAGTGAAAGCTGCACGAATAGCAAGACAAATCCATCGAAAAATGGATGCAGGAGAGATCTGGCATGTGAGAAAATGCATATCCATCCAGGATAAAGGTGCAAATGCAATCCCCCCCACCCCCCAAGCAGAGCAACGCCCAAGAAAGTGTCCGTCTTGGAGTAAACTGCAAAGTCCTAGGCCTTTTCAAGGAAAAGAACTGAACAAGCTTGGAGAGGCAAGGATGAGTGTCGAAACAATGCGGTACCACATATGAAAAAGGCTTCCGAAGCATGGACGTGTACCCATTGCTGGAGACCCCCAGAAACAAACATTACCAGAAACTCTGCAATCGGTGTGATCGAAGAAGTGACAGAAGTAACAGAGAAATTGCACACCATCGACAGAAGAACCTTCGACTGAGCCACAGAGGCTAAACCAGTGGAGTGAGTGCCCCCTTGAAGAAGAAAAGCAACTCCACTGCTTGTCTCTAAAAACCACTACGGAGGAGACAGGACCCGATAAAAGACATGCACGAAGGCACAATGAAGTCGGGTCAACTGGAAACCTCCTCAGGCAACTTTGGCAAAGAAAGTCGTGATGTAGAGGGAGACATGCCGGAACAGCCGCTAACAGAGAGCAGACCAGATTGATCCACACCCACCGAGGTGACAGGGTTGTGATCGAAAGGATTTGATGACTGCAGGTTCATATCTGGGCTAGAACCTGAGGTGGAATCAGAACCGGCAGGAAGGCACAGCCGACAAGACCGTCCCAAAGGAGGGCCAGAGCATCCACAGCAAAAGCCAGAGCATCTGGACACGGGGACACGAAAGTGTCCACCTGATGGTTCCAACGAGTCGCAAAGAGATCAATGGAACACCGCCATGCGGAGCATCCACTCAGTGGAAAAGAACCTACTCCGTCGTGACAGGGAGTCGGCTAGGACGTTCAGATGACCGGGAATGTGACGAACAACCACCCCGGCGTTGACATCCTGAGCGAGCAGTAGAGGATCACGAGCCAATTTGTACATTGGAACCGAGAGCGTGCCGCCCTGGTTCTGAATGTAAGCAACCACTGTCGAATTGTCGGACAACAGAAGGAACCCGACGATTCGACAGGTGAAGGATCCACTGCCTGAATCTCGGAAGAAGAGCAAGAAGCTCCTTCTGGTTGATGTGTAGAGATGCCCAATCCTGGTCCCACATCCCATGAAGGGAAAGACCTAGAGGATCCAACATCGCACCCCATCCGAGATCGCTGGCATCTGCCGTCACAACGCGATCGGACGTGGGTAAGTCCAACGGGACACCCTGCGTGATCCACTGAACATTCGTCCAGTGGAGAAGGTGAGGACGAAGAGATTCTGGTAACTGAAGCACCAGATCCAGAGAATTGACATTCGGCCTCCAAAGACTGAGCAGAAAGTGTTGGAGAGGTCTGACATGCAGCCAACCTAGAGGAATGAGATCTGTCACCAAACCGCAGAGACCAAAAGAGTCAGAGCAAAAGCTGAGAGAATCACAGCCCTGGCCTAGGGAAC
Source organism: Pictodentalium vernedei (assembly GCA_031216915.1). Taxonomy (NCBI): domain Eukaryota; kingdom Metazoa; phylum Mollusca; class Scaphopoda; order Dentaliida; family Dentaliidae; genus Pictodentalium; species Pictodentalium vernedei. Next base: position 147,380,952 of record CM062294.1, read on the forward strand.
CGCCACCATATTGAACTGAGTGCGGAAGGCCATCCCCAGATGACAAAACGACTGAGAAGAGACCAGATCCGACTTCTCCTTGTTGACTCTGAATCCTAGCGACGTGAGCAAGCTCAACAGAGTGTCAACATCCAACTCCAGTAAGGCAGCATTGGAATGTCTCTGGAGGATATCGTCTAGATGTGCCGAAGTAGTCACCCTGGACTGTGTGCGATGGAAGGCTATCGCATGCGACATCAGTCGGGTGAAGGCCAAAGGAGCCAGGTTGAGGCCGAAAGGCATGGCCGGCAACTGGTAAACTCACCCCAGAAAAGCGAACCTGAGATACTTCCGCGGCACCCGATGAATCGGAACGTGAAAGTAAGCGTCTCGCAGGTCGATGCTGGAAGCGAAATCTCCCTGGTGAATGGAACAGTGGACCGACCTGAAAGTCTCCATGCTGAACTTGGGAGCAATGATAGACTGGTTCAGGATACTCAGATCGATAACCGGTCGGAGTCGGCCGTCCTTCTTCGGCACCAAGAACAGGTGGGAATAAAACCCCAATGACTGAATGTTCTTGTCGACCTTGGCCAGGAGATTGTCTATCTCCGTGGACCAAAGTTCCCGACGTAACACATCTGAAGGAACTGTGGTTGGAAGAGGCACTCTGGACAGAGTGGGATGCCTTCGGAAGGATATTCGCAGCCCGGACCGAACAACATCTAACACCCAATGATCGGATGTGATGGTGGCCCAACGGTCTGCGAACTCTGCTATCCTTCCTCCAACCTGGGACGAATCGAGGTGAGGACCTTCAGTTCGAGCCCCGACGAGGTCCGTGAGAGGAGAAACCACCTCCTCTACTGAATGAAGAATCCTGAGACTTCCTTCTAGCCTGCCGACGCTTACCTTTACCCCGTGAGTAAGAAGTAGAAGCGGTGGCAGAAGGATCAGCCCTTTGCTTAGCAGAGGAAACAGAAGGGTACTTGTTAGGCTTTGAACGGTCCCTGCTTCCCCTAGAAGGCTGATCAAGCTGACGAAGCAGCAGCTGATCTTTGGAATGACGTAGGACATCATCCCGGACCATCGACACGGAACCCATGGAACAGTAGCAGACCTGCCAAAGAAGCAGATCGAAGAGCAGCGCGCTGCCCCTCAGGAAGGGATCGGCCTGTGTCCAGCGCAGAGTCCCTTCGAACTAATTCCAAAATAGCCATGTCACAGGCGCACGTGTGAGTAAAATGCATGAGCGCCTTGGACAGTACACGCAAAGGAGCCTGTACTTCGTCAAACCTATCTGGAGGCAGATAGGCAGCTAAGGCAGAGACGACGTGATCGGAGAGAGAAAGCATACTCAGCATTTCTCTCGATAAACCCAACATGGACTCCAGAGTCGTCATAGGAATGACGGCAGACTTGGGCTTGGAAAGCCCGAGGGAATTGGAGTCCTGATTCAAAACCGTCAAAGTCTGGCAGACTGACGGATTGGCGAAATCGTAGTAACGATAACGCACCGGAGGCAAAAAGGTGTCAACCCTGGTGAAGAACAGAGCCTTCATAGCCTTGGAACTCAGCTGCGAGTCCAAGGCTGAAAATGCTTCAACCACCTGTACTGACTGGCACAATCGATGACCCCCAGAAGCAGGTTGCTCCACAGGCTGTAGGTGCGCGACCGATGATAGCGGCCTGGCTGAGTCTGTCGGCTGGTTTGATGATTTGAGATCCGGAAGGAATCCAAACACAAAGTCAAGACCTGCCCCCAAGTCAGAAGACTGCTGGCTCTCGACATCAAGGATGTCTGACTCCTCCCCAGAGCGGAAGACACATAGCCCATCGTTGGCAAACCAGCCGACGCCTCCCATGGTGTAGGCACACCAGGAGGATCAGAAAGCGTCCTGTTTCCAATCCCGGGAGGCGGCGCCATAGGAGGCACCTGGAAACCACTCGATGCCTTGCTGGAAGCAACGGGAAGGCTCTTGGACAGAACCTGAGTGAGTAAGGAGAGGGCCTCCCTAAGCTCACTGCCCGTACCGGCCGGTTCGACATGGGGACGAACCAGCAAAGTGGCTTCACACCTGACCCTCTTAACCAGCGAAGGGTCACGATCCTCCAATACACCTGAATGGGGCGGCGGCCGAAACATCTGAGGGCAGACGTGTATAGGGGTACGACACACCCCAAGGATCAACATAGCGGGAACTCAGGAGCGTTGCCGCGGAACTCTGCGGGGCAGAAAGTCCAGGCTGCACAGAAGGCGTTGGTCCCACAAAACTGGTCGTGTGACCAGAATGAGTGGACGGAAAATGCCAATAACAAAACTGTCAGGGAAGGGTGAGGCCGATACCCCACGTCTACACTACCAGACACTGCTGCAGACCACTGCAGGTATAAAACTGCTGTGCTCAACGGCTGAGAGGACACAGCAGGGGGTTCAGTCGGCAGCCACTTCCGACTTCGCCGAGTTGAAGTCGGGGAAGGCTGAGGCCGATACGCCACAACCACACTACAGACCCTTGCAGGGATAAGCCGAGGCCGGCGAAAAACGGTGCCCGATGACGTTGTAGACGGAACAGCAGTAGCAGCAGATACGACGGGAGCTGGAACTGGTGGAAAAGGGGAGAGAGCCACCTAGCTCGGCCTCCAAAGGAGGAGTCACAACCCTAGTGACAGCCTCAGATGTCGACTGGAGAGGGCGCATAGTCCCAGAACCAGGCATCTCTTCACCAGAAATCCAACAGCTCCGGCAGTATCCACCACGGTAAAAAAAACTGCACATCCCCCACGGAGGGAGAGTAACTCTCACCAGATGTGGTTGAGTTGGGAGGCCCTGAAACGACAGTGTTCTCCACCTCCCGTGGGCGTGGGAGGAGCTGCACATCCCCCACGGAGGGGATATAACTGACACCAGACGTGGTCGAGTTGGGAGGCTCCGAAATGACAGCGTACCCCCCTCCCCACGGGTGTGGGAGGAGCTGCATATCCCCCACAGAGGGGGTATAACTCAAACCAGACGTGGTCGAGTCGGAAGGCCCTGAAACGACAGCGTTCCACACCCACCGCAGGTGTGGGAGGAACAGCCACGAGAACGCACCAAAGGCGAGGGCAAAAGGAATTGCCCTAAAGGAACTAAACTGGAAATAACAGAGGTGAGAGCAGTAGAACAAAAAGGTGAACTCAACAGATACAGAAAGTAGAAGAACACCCTCAACTACGAAAGAAGGTGGCAGAAAAAAAAACGGTGGGTACACGGCAGAACCCAGACGGCCGACAGGGACCGAAAAAACAGAAATTCAGCCCTCAACAGAGTGAAGAAATCCTGTCCAGACAGTCCCTCATTGACATCTAACTCCAAAAAACAATAAAAATTTATCAACCGAAAAATTTCATTGTCGAACCGCGTTGACACGATGTCGAAAAAACATTCGCAAAAATGGAATATATAAATAATATAAAATGAGAATGTGGTTGAAAATATTAACGAGAATATATAAAACACAGTCCTGTTATTATACGATCTTCAGATCCATAATCCAGTCACAGAAAAACCATTATCGACGAGTTGAATTATCACTGTACAATAATGCAAAGATGGCAACACGTCAACCACGTTGCACGGACAAAAGAAGAATGGTTTTGATGACTGCTTGCGCACTGGTTAATGGAAGTCGTGGAATTGTACTAAGAGAAAAGAAAACACCACGAAAAAATAAGTCAAAACCGGGTTGAGCGATGGCGCTCGACCCGGTTTTGACTTATTTTTTCGTGGTGTTTTTACACCACTTTTCTTTCCCAAATCTCTTGGGAAAGATTAAAATAGAGAGTATTTTATCTGAGTTAGGTTCTTCCACTGTAGTGCAAGCCTGTAGTAAACAATTGTAAGGTAGGTTGATAAGAAACAACTACCAAGGTACAATGAATTTATAACATACCTCTGAATTTACCCACAGACTTCATGTTAGGGTACAGTAAACAGTGGTCAAAGTTTAAAATACAGTTAACAGATATTTTGATTCGCTAAAACAGCCCTGAAAAGTAATGAATGAAAGTGTCAACGACACTGTAGCTTAACTTGTCTGTGTGTTGTGTTTGACGAAAAGGATAATGTTCAATGTTTATGAAAGGAATATGAAATAAGACAAGAATTGTGATAATTGGGAATATGTTAATTGCTGTTCCCTGTATGCTATGTTTTTAATACAAAATAATATGAGGTGTAGACTGTACTAAAGAACTGAGAGGTGGGTTAATGTGGCCCTCACAGTTAATGTGTGTGGCCCTCACAGTTAATGTATGTCAATGAAAGTTACCAAGTTACAGTGAAATTATTCCAAAACGAGTCATCCTATCAAGTCACATTGAAATCCCTTCATAAATATGGCCTGTAGACTGTGCTAAAGGTTTTCGGGCTTCAGGCCCGTGCAGCCATCACGGTTGATCGATTGCAACTAAAAGAGAACATCCTCATCACAATGAAATCCCTTCACAAATACGACCTGCAGTCTGTACTAAAGTTTTTCGGGTTTTGGGCTCTAGCAGCCATCATGGTTGAATGATCACGACCAAAAGGGGACGTTCTCATCTGGGCATTATCTGGAGTGATCCTACGAAGTTACAATGAAATCTCTTCATAAATATGACCTGTAGACTGTGCTCAAGGTTTTCGGGCTTCGGGCCCCTGAAGCCGTCACAGTTGACCAATCACAACCAAAAGGGGATGTCATCATCTAGGCATTATCTGGAGTCAACCTAACAAGTTACAATGAAATCCTTCCATAAATACGACCTATAGACTATGCTAAAGGTTTTTGGGTTTTGGACTTGGGCAGCCATCAAGGCTGAATTATCGCGACCAAAAGGGGACGTTCTCATTTAGACATTATTTGGAGTCATCCTACCAAGTTACAATGAAATCCCTTCATAAATATGACCTGTAGACTGTGCTAAAGGTTTTGGGGTTTTGAGCTAGGGCAGTCGTCACAGTTGACAGATCGCGACCAAATGGGGAAGTTCTCATCTAGACATCATACAGAGTCATCCTACCAAGTTACAATGACATCACTCCATATTAAATATGACCTGCAGACAGTGCTAAAAGTTTTTGGGTTTCAGGCTTGGGCAGCCATCATGGTTGACAGATCATGACCAAAAGGGGATGTTCTCATCTAGACATAATACAGAGGCATTCTACCAAGTTATAATGAAATCCCTTCATAAATACGACCTGTAGACTGTGCTAATGGTTTTCGGGTTTTGGGCTCGGGCAGCCATAATGGTTGACCGATCGCGACCAAAAGGGGACGTTCTCATCTAGACATGACCCCAAACCTGCATATGAAATTTTGTGATGATCAGACAAGAACTATGGGGAGTAGCCTGTGCTAAAGGAAAATGTGAACAGACTCACAGACTTCCACACACGTGATGGCAATAGCTTATCTTGACTTTGTCAAGTTAAGCTAAAAATGGAGGCATTTCAGGTAGCATTACAAAAAAAAAATAATCTCCAATTGGACAATTTATTATTTATTTATTTATTGGTGTTTAAGGTCACATACTTATGCACAATGGCTAATCATGACCGTGACAGTTTTATGGGAGGAGGAAGCCGGAGTACCCTGAGAGAACCACGGAGCAACGGCAAGCAGCTGCCAGCTCCCCAACATTGTAACTCCGCACTGCAGCGCAGGCAGGGTTAGATTGGTTGAATACATGTGCACCATCGACGTGCAGTACGCCATAGTACACAGCGTCATTGTGCCCCCATGTGGACAATCAGGGTCAAGTGCCTTGCCCAAGGACACAATGCGGGAGTCCAAATTGATTGCTCAGACGGTAACCCATCCGAGGACTAACTGGGCTTAACATTGTTTAACTTCATTGATCTGATTAGAACCAGTTACCGCAATGCCACCGCCCCCTCCCCCTCAAATTAGACCAATCTAGAGAGCTGCTCTTAAAGGCTTTTGATAAGAAAACTTCTAGGTTACAGTAGTGAGATCACAAAAGCAGTTTTTTTATTATCATATTGCCATTTATCCCTTTACCTAATGAATCAGCCGCATCCACACACGTAATTGCATTGCCCTGGTTCCTGATATACGCTACGACTGTCGAGGTGTCTGACAAATTCTGAACATGAGCGTCCGCTAGAATGTGAATCCAATGTTGTAGCACTAACCATATTGACATCATCTCCTTGATGTTTATGTGCTTCTCTTGGAACCAAGGGTCCCAAAGACCCTGACACTTCAAGTCCGCGGGGCTCAGGGTCGCGCCCCAACCCGCATCCGTCATAATCGTGAAAGCCGGATCCGGCAGTTGCAGCAGAACTCTTGAGTTAACCACAGAATACCTGACCAAATCTGAACCTTTTGTTTTACTAGGTCCGTTAAAACAATACTGGTTTCGAGCGAATGCGTCTTCGCACTCCAGTTCTGAGTAAAGAATATCTGGAGGGGAAGAGTGTGTAGGCCTTCCCATCGGAATAAGATCTGCAGCCACTCCACACACCCCTATCAGTCGCATAAACTCCCTCGCTGATACTGCGTAAGAGTTTAGACAAAAGCGAGCATAACAACTGACTAATTTCGCTCTGGGTAACGGCAGACAAACTAGATTGTTGTGAGTCTCGAAGCTCATTCCCAAGTGAATGAACGACTTGGATGGAGCTAGATCCAACTTTTTCTCGTTTACTATGAAACCGAGATGTCGGAACAATTGCAGCAGACTATGAACATCGTTCTGAAGAGTAAGTCTGTTGCCCTATCTCTCAAGAATGTCATCCAAGTTAGCCGACGTTACCACACACGAATGAGCTCAGAAGTATGACATTACCGAGTTCATTATCCGAGTGAAAGCCCAAGGAGCTACGTTCAGACCAAAGCACATTGCTCTGAACTGATAAACCTCTCCTTGCACGACAAAATGCAGGTACTTTCTGAATGCCGGATGTACCAGGACATGAAAGTAGGTATCCTCTAGATCTATGCGTGCCACACAGTCGTCCACTCAAATGTTCGCTCTTACTGACCGAATCGTTTCTATATAGAACTTTAAAGCCATGATCAACTTGTTTATCCAGCTCAAGTCTGTTACCGGTTGGAACAAGCCATCTGGCTTCAGTACAAGGAACAGATGACTGTAAAAACCTTCTTGAGAATTTTTATTCTCGACGACCTCTATTGCTTCCTTTAATTAGAGAGCCCGTACCTTTGCTAGGAGAGACTCTCTTTTGAAAGGATCCGCCAGAAGATTTGTCCAACATAGGCATCTTGTAAGTGGGAGTTTCGCTTGGAATGATAGCCGTAGGCCTTCCGAGACTACACTTCTCATCCACTGATCTTCCGGAACTGCTATGCAGTTTCTAGCGAAGTTTGATAACATTCTGCCAACTGGCATGCAATAGAGGTCTTGTCCATCACCTGAACGACTTATGAGGCTTACATGAGGAGAAACTACGTCTTCCCCTGTGAAGAACCTCGTCCTGTTGACTTAGGGGCATCTGACCTATAGTCCTGATCAGACCTACGCCCCTTTCCCGAGTCGCTGTACTGGTGACCTCAGGAGTAATTATAGGAGGGTTTCTTGTACCCTCGCGAGGAGTTCCGTTTTGATGTCCTCGCTTACCCCGGTCTGCTGAAGTGTGTTGTTGAGACACAGACTTCAAAAGCAGTACACTGGAAGCTTTCTTTGTAGCCTGTTCATAGACTAACGAAAGCTTGTCGTCAAACAGAGTATGTCCGGAGACCGGAGTGACTTAGAGAGAGCTTTTCACCCTGTCATCTTTTAGTGATGATGACGCAGGGCAGCATCATGTCTGATCAACCCCAAATTTGCCACTGTCAGGGCAGAGTTGTATGTGGCATACATGACTGCCCTGGAAAGAACTGTGAGTGAGGAACAAATGTCCTGAAATTCCTTCCCATTAAGACTTTGCACCATAGCTCAGGTAAGGTGATCTGCATAGGACAACGCATCCAGAATCGCTCTATTTGATGAAATTGCACATTCCATCACTTCTTAGCGTATATTGAATGGCATAGGTAGGGATATATCTAAATCCCTGGCCTGCTCATCTAAACACAGAGGAGCTTTCTGGACATCTTCTCCAACCGTTTTAAAAGAACATGGTCCAAGGAACAGTATATTTATGAAAGATGTCGATAAGAAACGCCTTTCCTCTTAGCACTAGAGAGGTTAAATATGTTGTCATCAACATGGCCGAAGGCCTGCAACACTTGTCTAGACTGTATTGGGAAGGAAAGAACGTCCTCTTTCCTCCGCACAAAGTCTGCATTCAAAGACGACAGCGGTTTCTCTCTAGTAGTCGCAGCATGCTGATCAGGTGGAACAAATTCAGGATAATATTGATGGATAAAATCCATCGCTACCATATGTTGTTCCGAAAGGGAGGAGTAATCCTCTTCCTTATCCCTTTCACCATCCGACTGAATCAAATGTGATGTTCGGTCCATAGCATCTGCAGATGACTGGACCGACCCAGCACCATCCGACAGCTCACCACCGGAGTCTGCAGGAGGCTGCTCTTGCACTTGCTGGGATGCTGCGATCAGCTGCGCAATCTGCGACAGTAAGTCCGTTACCGAGGCTTGAGAAGCAGCGGTCTTCTGTTTTTTAGCAGCTTGCTGCTCCTGGGACGAAGATCCGGATATGGATCTCTTCTCTGAATGTTCCGCTGATTGAAGTCTTGGATCGCTAGCTACCAGATGATCCGACTTCACGGGCGAAGACTGGCTCCGTCTTCGTGCAGCTGGTTGGATATCTGAAGTCTGGTTGATAGCATGCGATCGCATGTGCTTTTAATGTAGCAGAGGAAGCTGTGACTGTAGCCGAGGCCAGCTGCCGTCTAGACAGAGCGTCCAGAGCAGCAGGTGTGGACGTATGTGCCGGCTGGTGCAAGTTTCTCAAAACAACATTTGGCCCCAAATGTTGTTGGGTTAGAGAGGGACCTCTCCCGCCCGTGGCCTTGTCAGACCTCGCCGAGCCTCCCAAAAAGAAACTTGCTGACTTCCTCCCTATTTCTGCCGACGCTGGGAGAGCTTTTGATTTTAAGGTGCTCGCTCTACCCAAAACTTCCTTCGACCACAATGGACTTACCCAGTGTCACAGCTCCCACGACAGATTAACCGCTTCACCGGCCGAGCTAGCTGCTTGCAAGGGATTAAGAACACTAACTAGAGGCCTTATCCCTTGCTTAATATTCATGAGCACCTTTGCAGCTAGCTCTGTTTGCTCATCAGAGCGGGACGACGGTAGCACACTTTTGATGGGTGTCACAATACCATCACCATGTTCTTGTTCCTCTGAAAAAGAAACTGAAAAACTTGAATTATCTTGCAGTGAGTTTCGGCATAGGAATCTCACCGCCAACAACATACCATGACACCTGTCTCCAACGTTTGTCATCCCAATTAACACATGTAGGACAAGAATCTGCAGGAGTGCATTGACTACAGGCGAGGCAACAAGCATGTAAATTCAAGGTAGACTTCCTCGCCTTGCATTTTGAGCAGTAAGCTTTCATAATTACAATCAAAATACAAAGTTGATAGCACTCCTATAAACTCCACAAAAAAATATATGACAAAGATACATGAATAATAGCAATTAAACTAAATTCGAAAAATTAAATCAAAATTTTTTTCAAAAAAATTTGGAAAAAGTCCAAGTTCCCAAAGGGAACATGATGAGCCCAAGGGCATCCCGATAGATCTTAAGAGTGGACAAAATCAAAATTTTTTGAGCTACACTATCGGAATCATAATCAATGTATCCTACAATAATCCTACAGAAATATAATACTAAATACTACATATATTGGAGGATGTTGCCAATGAAAACAATGTCAAAGGAAAAAAAAAGGAAACAAGACATCAGGCACACAAAAAGGCCCAAAGTCAGTAACCAATTTAAATGCTACCAGATGCAAAGCTAGATCTTCATATGAAGAAACAAGAAAAATGTTACAAAGGTAACACATGCCCCCCACCCCTTGTGACCTTCACCATGCAGATGCGGCGGAAACTAGTATATGCGACACACCTTCTGACTGTCCTTATTATTCATTTATTGGTGTTTAAGGTCACATATTTCTGCACAATGGCTAATCATGACCACGACAGTTTTATGGGTGGAGGTAGCCGGAGCACCCGGAGAGAACCACCGAGCAACAGAGAGCAACTGTCAGCTCCCCAACATACTAACTCCATACAAACAGGGTTAGCATTGGTTGAAGACAGGAACACCATCGACGTGCAGTATGCCTTAGTACACAGCGTCACCGTGCCCCCACGTGGGCAATGGGGGTGAAGTGTCTTGCCCAAGGACACAACGTGGTTGCCGCAGGTGGGATTCGAACTGAGGACATCTCAGCTGGCAGCCTACACCTCTACCAACTGAGCCACCGCACCCCCCTGACTGTCCTTAACATTTGTAAAAAGTTTAACAATTGTACTATGATTCATTTCTGAGTTATATCGACCGATTTTTAGTGTGACCTTGAAATGTGACCTTGACCTTGAAGTTACGAACCCGGCTATGGTGTATAACACATCCTCCCATGGTCCTTTTAATTGTGTGAAGTTTGATGACTGTGGCCCTAACCGTTTTCGAGTTATTGGCTCAGACACACACACACACACGGACACACAGTTGGATATACACAAACTTCACTCACTATATGCCACCTGACTTAAGTCGGGGGGAGGGGGGGGGGGCATAAAAACGAAACATCGGATGGAAGATACAAGACCAAAACGACCTAACACTCCTAGGGCGAGGACATAACCATGGGGATAAACATTCTGTAATATACGTTAAACTCCCAAGAAATTTAATAAAAAATTTCAATAAAAAATAGCCAAAAAGCTTAGGAGTTTACCAGGAGGGCTTCAAGGAAGGATAGGGAAGGAACACTTATCAAACAGTGGATAAATCATCAGCAAGAATGATGACTTCAGGCGCATGTTCTGAAATTGGGAAACATGACATTTTTTTTATAATTATTATCAAGTTGCCGCCCTGAGTGTTTCCAACCACCGTTGTTCACTTCCATCATCCTTTTACAGCCCTGGATCCACCAATTCTTTCATTGATTTGTGTCTGGCATCCTCAAAAAAGGAGATTTAAAAGCACAGATGTAAGTTCATTGTTACTGACTTTAGGGTCAAACAAAGAATGATGGTTGGCACCAATTTCGGTACCTTCCTGGATACTGCACATGCAGAGATAAAAAAAAGTATGGAGGACCATATAGGACTTAATTTTTTCGGTTTTATATGCAAATTTTGGGGATTGGGGGGCAAAATTTGTGTTTGGCCCTGGATTAAATTGAGTTAGCACCAGCTAGTCTGGGCCATTGATTGTGGTATGAAAATATGAGCCCTCCCGGCCATAGAAAATAATGATTCAGCCTTTTCCTAAAACCCACATCTTTTCCGATCTCTGCTGGGTTAGTGGTCTCTGGAAGACAGCCACCTCTCCCACATCTACGGACCTTGCCAAGGACTAGAGGTGTGGGAGGGGCAGTGCAGCCATCTCCTTGTTAGCAGGACCAAATAAAATGTACAAAGCCTACTAGGCAGAATTCATTAATAGTAAAACTCCATTTTGCCACTTTCAGCTTCTGTAAGCTTAAGGAGAGCTAATCGCTCCCCTAGGCCATGCAAGGGGAGTGATTTTTAACCATCCTGCATTTTAAAGAATACCAGGCCTGGTTCTCTGGGTCTTTAAGGGTAAAACCAAAAAAATAAGAGGTACTTACTGTGTCCATATCTTCTGCAATTTTTACTTTGCTTTCTTTAAGTTTTTCTTTTAGTGTTGTATAATAGGTATCAGGAATCCGCAGGAAGCCCAAACCACGGGCTCTCAAATTTTGAATCTGTAAAGAGGTAGAAGTGACAAATGATGACTTAAGAAATATTTATGACTTAAAAATACATGTTCTGAGAAATAAAGTTAAAAAAATTTATAGTAATTTATATATTTTTTATACTTACCAATGACCCAGACTTAGCTGGTGCTAACTCTAAAATATCTAGGGCCAAACACAAATTTTACCCCCCAATCCCCAAAATTTGCATCTAAAACCGAAAAATACATGTCCTATATAGTCCTCCATACTTTTACTCCACTGCGCATGTGCAGTGTCAAGGAGGTCTCGAAACTGCTGCCAAAAGTCATTCTTACAACCAGTGCCTGGTAAGCGTTATGTACGCAGCGGGGAGGCAAGAGTTCCCAACTCCTGGGAGGGCCATCCCCGTCTGGGTCATTGGTAAGTAAAAAAAATATACAAATTACTATAAATTTTTTAACATTTTTCTACTGTACCAATGACCCAGACTTAGCTGAATAGTAAAAAGGTTGGAGGGCCTAGGACATAAGGAAAATCCAATAGACTCAATTACCTATAACAAACCTATCTCCTCAATGAGAAAAGGAGTGATAGGCTACATGTATCTTTCTTATTTGTATCAAAAAAGAAAGACACAACACCATTCTGTAATTGAGCACAATAATATCAATGATCTCTATAAACATCTAGTATTATCCTTTATACTAATATTTTTATAAGGAAAGCCAATAAATACGGGAGTCTAGAGAAATGAGACTCTATATACTCATTTAAAAGTGTTCGAGGATTGTATATTAATACCCAATTAATCACGTGATATATACAGATACTTCACACCAATCAACACTTTAAAAAATATTACATAGGTGAGTAAACATTGGCTTTACCCTTAAAATCATCTCGGAACCGATTCGGAATTACTGACTCTAAGGGAGGTATTCCCTTGCTTTACACTATAACGCAGGTGACCTAAGGGAACACCCCCCACCCCCCTTCCCCTTACCCTGGATGAAATACTCCAGAGCAAAGAGGGCAGCAAGACAGAGTCACTGCCGGAACCGAAGGCCTATACACATATAGTTGCCACTGTTTAGTAGACGACATTCTGAGTAAAAAATAACGAACCTAAACAATGTAGATCTGCAGAAAGGACTCAATATTCTCAGATACAAAATCGTGAAAATGAAGGGCTAAAACCAATATGCAGCCCTCAATAGATCTGTAATGGCAACATTATTAGTCTAAACCCATGATGTAGAAGAACTCTTTCTTCATGAGCTTAAAACTAAAGCACAGACTGCTGAATGAAGATATAATCATAAGCAGAACTGATAGCAGATTGAATCCATCTGACCATAGAATGGACCGAAATGTGGAGGAAGCTTCCACTGCATGTCCCACAACAGACGCCTGAGTAAATTAATCTACAGTCTTTGTGGATCTAGAGAAGCTACCAACAGAATTTGCATTGAAATAATTACATTTGAGCAATATCTGCTGAATCAACGACGCTGGAAGATACGTATATCATATTATTCCATCTCACAAGAATGATAGAGCGTTTACTGCAAACGCTCGAAGATCGAAACATTATGACACATACGTCTGCAACTGATTGTTGAGATGCGTCGCAAATAAGTCGATCATTGGCCGCTCTCCTTGGTAGCAATCTGATTGAATACTTGTTCATTGGAAGTCCATTCTGGTGGCAACAAACAGCCTCTCCGTGAAGGGAGTCCGCTAATACGTTCAGACGACCCGGAATTTGATGGACCAATAGAAGAACTTGCTGTTCTAGTACCAACCGCAAGATTCAATCCGTTAACATAACTAACAGGATGGAATGAGTGCCTCCATAATTCCGAAAATACGCTAATACCGTCGAGTTGTTGGACAGAATTAGCATATGAACATACTGAATAACGTTCCTCCAATAACGTAGCGCAAGCCAAAATGACATCAATCTTGATGTTTGTGTGCTTGATAAGGAACTAAGGAAACAAAAGACTCTGGCAATTTAATCCGTTGGGTTCAATGAAACTACCCAATCTGTTTGACTGGCATCCGTCAAGACTGAAAACTCGGATCCAGCAATTGCAGTGGAACTACTTGAGTTAAGCACTGAAAACTTGCCCAAGTCTGAATCTCTTATTCACTTGATTTGACAAGAAGATGTCTGTATCGAGCGAAGGAAACTTCACCCTCCAATTCTGAATTAAAAGAAATTTGGAGAGGACAAATGCGTAACCGCCCCATTGGAATAAAATCACGGCAGATCCGCACAACGTATCAGTCACATGAGATCTCTTGCTGAGACCTGTCTGTGCGAAGACAATAGCGAGCATAACGACTGATTAATTCCGCTCTGGTTAACGGCAGATGAACGAGAATGTTATGCGTCTCGGAGCTCATCCCTCGGTGGGTAAATGACTTGGACGAAACCAGATCCGACTTCTCCTCGTTTATTTTTGAAACCGAGACGTCGGATCAAAAGAAGCAGAATCTGCACATCGTTCTAAAGCGTTAACACGTTGCCGTACCTCTGAAGAATGTCGTCCAGGAAGGCCTACGATGCCGCAGACGAATGAGCTCGGAAATGAGTCATTACCGAGTTCGTTATTCGAGTGAAAGCCCAGGAACTAGATTCAGACTGGAACACATTGGTCGGTGCTGAAACACAATTCCTATGATAAAGAAGCAAAGATACTTTCTGAACACCTGATGTACCATGACGTGAAAGTATGAAACTAGAAATCTATGCATGTAGCATAGTCGTACACTCGAATACTCGCTATGATCGATCGGATGGACTCCATATAGAAACTTAGAGCCACGATCAGCTTGTTATCCAGCTCAGATTATGAGTGGACGGAACAAGCCGTCTGGTTTTGGAACCAGAAAAGGATGGTTGTAGAAACCTTTAAAATCCTGGATTTCTACGATCTCTATCGCGATCATTCCAGAAGAGACTGGACTTCTGATGGAAGCGAGCCTCTATTCTACTGATTGACGGAAGCTGAGTCCATCTTGGACTCCGAGTTAACAGAGGATTTCGTTTGAGGAACAATATAGTCCTTCCCAAAACACCCCTTGAATCCAAGGTACGTCCGTAATCTAATCTCAAATAATTGAGAAACTCGATAGTCTTCCGCTCACTAATACACGATAGAGGATAAAACCATTACCTCCTGGTCCTGCGAGGCTTGCGGAAGAAGACATGTCCTCTACGGCCTGCACCTCGCCTCGTCGACCTAGGGGCATCTGACCAGAATTACAGCCCCTATCTGAGTCGCTACTCTGACGAGAATAAGACCTAGAGGATGCATGGGAGCCTCTATAGGAACTTCCCTTGGGCGTATTCGTCCCAGAAGTGCCTGTCCTACTCTTCTCTGCTGAATCCGACTATATGGAAGCGAATTTAAATAGCAGAGAGTCTAAAGCTTTCTTAGTTAATTGATGATAAACTGTGGAAAACTTGCCATCGAAGAAAACTCTCCTGAGACCGGAGCGACTCTGAGAGAGTTTTTCACCTTACTATCTACATGCGTGGATGTAGCCAGGGCGGCGTCACGTCCAAACAACTCCATAATGGCACTAAAGGACGGAGTTTACGTGAGGCCTTTGAAAGAACTCTTAAGGAGGTTGTACATCCTAGAATTCTTTTTGCTTTGAGACGTAATGATAACGTTCTGGTAAGGTGATCTGCGTACGATAATGCGTCTAAGCTGTCCCTGCTAGACGATATTGTTATTTCCAACATCATGGTTGGAAATGACATAGACGACAGATAAACAATACTAGATACTGACCTGGTCGTCTAGACACAGAGAACTCTCAGAATGCTCTGTCCTGCCATTTCAAAATATTCGATGAATTGATGAAAGGCAGATGTAGAGCATATTGCCGATAAGAAACCTGACCTGCACATTTAGGTAGCAAGTTATAAAAATATAGCGTCATTGAACAGAACAAATGTCCGTGAATATCTGGACTATGTCGGAAACTGAGGGATGATGTCCCTAAACCGACTAAGAATTCTGTGTCCAGTGGCGCTATCCGTCTCTTATCTGGCAACGCAGCATTTTGGTCCGGAGGAACAACATCCGATAATGCCAGATGCACTCTACGGCAATTATGTTGTTCCAAAAAGGGAAAATACAACTCATCTGTATCCCTTTCATCATCATGTCGGACCACTTGAAATTTTTGGTCATCTGTGCCTGAACCTGCAGCGGAACGTACCAACCCAGCTTCCTCGGATAATTCCTGATCCGACAGAGTTACTGTCGGTTGTTGGGATGCTACGATAATTTGTGCTATCTGCGATAGCATGTCCGTAACAGAGGCCTGTGGAGCTGCAGTCTTATAAACTTAGCCGCTGGAAGCTCCTTGGACGTTCACTCCTGCATACCTCTAATATGCGAACATCCGGAGAATGAAGGCCTCGTATCCTTGGCTACTGGATGGCGTGACCTGGTCACCATAGAATACCTGGTCGGCGATACTGATTGAATAGCACAGGTCACACAGCCAAGGTGTGGTCACATGTGCTGCCGTGAGGATGAGGAAGCCAAAAGAGCAGTCTCTCCGGACTGTCTATATAACAGAGCGTCCCGAGCAGTGGACGTATGCCCCGACTGAGGAACGTTTTGTACCACATCTGTTCCCAGATGTTGTAATACGAGAGAGGGACCTCTCTCGCTCGCAGCCCGGATGGACCTGGACGAGCTAGGAACCGGACTAATAGGCTTCCTCTGTACCATCCTCGTATCCGTCGTCACTGGGTGTGCACATTGTATTTTATAGTGCTCGCATCACCCAAATCTCCTTCCTGGACCGCAACGGACGAACCCGGGTGCTGAGCCATTCGGTGAATGGTTGCAACACCGGGCGAGCTAGCGGAGGCCAACGGCATTGATCCTACTAGGGAACTCCAGGCAATTGACGTATCTACATGAGCAGTTTGCCGCTAACTCTTCATTTGACTGTGACAACGGAAGCTCACTTACGAAGACATCATGGTAACAATACCTAGTTCATGTTACCCTATGAGACCTGTGGAGCCGCGGTCCTATGTGAATATCCGCTGGAAGCTCCTGGGACGTTCATTCCTGCATTTATATAATATGCGAACGTCCCAACTGGAAAGGTCTCGTATCCTTGTCTAGCAGATGGAGTGACCTGGTCGACATGTATTCCTTGGGCGGCTAAGCAGGACCACCAGGGACGTTCAATCCTGCATTTATATAATATGCGAATGTCCCCTGGAAATCTGTGGTCACATAGCCAAGGTGCGGTCGTGTGTGTTAACGAGGATGAGGAAGCCCATATAACAGCCGCGTAGGACTGTCATGCGACGTAAGTTCCGACTAAGTGAACAACATACAACTTCACGGCGCAGATGTTGATGCAAGAGAGAGGGGGCCTCTCTCGCTCGCGGTCCGGGGGACCTGGACGAGCTAGCTATCGGACTGACAGGCTTCCTCCGTACTATCCTCGGATCTGTCATTGCTGGGTGTGCACGTCTGAAGTTTTATAGTGCTTGCATCACCCAATCTGCTTCCTTGGACCACAATGGACTAACCCGGGTGCTGAGCCATTCTTTCCTGGTGAATGGTCGCGACACCGGGCAGACTAGCGGGCGACAATGCCTTCGATAGAACTACCTAACTCCCAGCAATTGTCGTAATACCTTGAGAACTTCCCGCTAGCCCTAATATTGCAACGACGGAGACACACTTATTGAAGACATCACGGAAACATCAGTCTGAATTCTGAAAAAGAAACTGATAATATATAGTGACCCTACGGAGCAAGGCCCGTAATGGACCTCTCACCGCAACAATATACCATGACACACGTCTCCAACGTTGTCATATCAATCAACACACGCAGAGCAAGAATTAATGCGACTACACTGACTATAAGAAACACAATGAACTTGTGAATTAGAGGAAGATATCCTCGCATTACGATTGAAGAATATTTTTTCAACGAGAAAAAATATACACCATCATTTTACTCACACTAACTCTTGAAATAAATATACATAATATATTATAATTCATTATAACATTTCAAAAGAAAATAATTTTCAGAAAAAAAAAAATTTTTTGAAAGAAATTTTCAGAAGAGCCCAAGTTCCCAATGGGAACCCTGAGCCCAAAGGATCCCCAAAAAGCCTAAGTGTGGACAAAATTTTTTAATCATTTTGAAAAATTAATGTAACACTTACGGACAATATTAATGTATCTTGCTATGAACTAAATTAAGCAGTAGACAAGTAATCATTGTCGGAAGTAACAGTTGTCAACATTAGCAAAAGTGTCAACAAACCGGAAACATGACTCCAGGCACTGAAACAAACATGGCCCAAAATCATTTACCAATTTAAACACTATCTGATGCAAAACAGAGGCTTCCAGAGAAGAAACTGCAGAACATCAGATGGTAGATGCAGACCAAAACGCCTAAACACCCCTAGATTGAGGACGTAAACATGGGGAAAAAACAGAAAATAATTCTGTTTCCAAGCCAAAACTCCCATGAAATTTTAGTAATAAACATTACAAAAAATAAGCCAAAAGAATGGGAGAATAGCTAGGGGGGAATAAAGGAAAGGGAGAGAGGAAACACTGATTAAACAATGGAACATTCATAGCAAGAATGACCACAATAAGGTCATGCCATGAAAATAGGTAACATGTAACAATTTCGTAAAATAATTATAAGTTACAGCCCTGAACATTTGTTTCCACTGTTTGCTCCTCTCCACCTTCTATTTCCACCATATATCCACCAATTCTCTCATAAATATGTGTCTGGCATCTTTAAAACTGAGATTTACAAGCACAAATAACAGTGAAGTGTAACTGTATTGAGGGCCAAACAAAAAATGACTTTTTGCGGCAGTTTCAAGACCTCCTTGACACTGCACATGCGCAGTGGAGTAAAAGTATGGAGGACCATATAGGACATGTATTTTTCGGTTTTAGATGCAAATTTTGGGGATTGGGGGGTAAAATTTGCGTTTGGCCCTAAATATTTTAGAGTTAGCACCAGCTAAGTCTGGGTCATTGGTACAGTATAAAAATATAGAAGTCTGTATATTCCAAAAATACTAGTGGAACCTTACATTTTTCTGTATTGAAGAAATGGAGGTGCTCTTTTATTGTTAGAGTGCAAAATTATTTTTCATCGGTGATTTGTAACATGGATAATTTTTTTGAACATACCATACTACCAGCATTGGGAGCCAAAGTTCTACCAGATTTGATTAATAACCAATTTTTTGGTTACAATATAATAGAGTGCCATTGGCACTCTCCAATAAATTGTAACAAAACACTTTTTCTATATTTTTTGTTCTCTACTGAACAAACAGCAAGCTAATGCATATAGTGTAAAGCCACAAAAGTGGCTTTCAGCACATTTCAATTGAGCCATGATAGAGGCTTCTGGGACTCAACATTTTAAATGAATTGCCCATATTTAGGCCATTAAAAAAAATGTCCATGTTCTCTGACAATTATGCCTCAAATTTTTTATGAGGACGGAAGGCTTTTTATTTTTTATTCTGAAATCTGAAAAAGATACCCTAAAAAAATATATTCACATTTCAGGAAGAAATCTTTTATAAACTCCGGACTGGTGTTATCTTATCGCATATATTGAGAAATGCTTCAATCAACTTGGCCGTTGACGACATGCCAAAAACGCTCCATTGCAGGATTATGTTCAGTCCGGGCACTAAATTAAAAGATAATAGTGGCATTTTCCTCAA
This sequence comes from Pictodentalium vernedei, assembly GCA_031216915.1. Classification (NCBI taxonomy): domain Eukaryota; kingdom Metazoa; phylum Mollusca; class Scaphopoda; order Dentaliida; family Dentaliidae; genus Pictodentalium; species Pictodentalium vernedei. Next base: position 147,400,589 of record CM062294.1, read on the forward strand.
AAGTTGTTTTATGTATCAGCATAGAAAACATTTATATAATAGTAAGAAATTCAAAGCATGAAAATACGGAGGAAAACAGGAACAGGAAGTTGAAATACTACAGAGAAATGTGTACAGGTGTCGGTGCTCAAAATTCCGATCTGAAAATACTGACCGGTGAAATTTTTCAGGATTGGGTAGAATTTTTTCTTTTTTGACTGGGTATTAAAAAGTTTTGACATTGCAGAAATTTACTGACGTGGGTGGTACCTGAGAACATAGACTCTTTTTTTAATGGCCTTATATCAAATTTCTTCTTTTATATTAAATTTGAAAAACTTGTTTCTTCAAAACCTAAAAAGCATATTTTTGAAAATTATTGATTGATTAGCATTTTATTCATATATTAAATGATCTAAGAAAATATTTTCAGGAAATTCTACAGAAAATAAAATTCCAGCACTTTCAGCAGATGACTTGTTAAAATTAGATATGTATCTGTCATCTCTACAGTCAAGTTGGTTGCTTCTCTTTGGCCTAATATCAGCTTCCTCTGAAAGCAGATGGAATTCACACAAAGCCACTGTTGATAAATAAGTCAACCTGATTTTGATACCAACAATTACAAAATCTGACAATGCTGATAAAAGAGGATGTGAGGACAAAATTTTGTTTACACACTGCATAGGCTAAACAATATGCCCCATGGGACCTGAGGTGCTCATCTGACCAAAGTTGTTTAAAGAAGGATTTAATTAGCATCTATGGCTAGTTAACACTACAGAGGAATGAAGTTATTTAATTATTTATAATTGTCCATACCAAATTTTTTTTTTTCTAGTATTGTGATGCTACAATAGAAATAATGCCCAGATTTTCAGTAACGCAAAACTAGGGAGTCCAAATATCAAAAGATTCTGACTGGTGGTTCTGGAGAAGAAGATTTTGAGAATACTACCAGTTTTGCACGAAGTTAAAATTTGCCCTCCATCCCACATGGAACACAAATATCAAACTAGGGACTTTATTTGAACAAACTGAATCTGAACCCTCTAAGGGATTTTACTGTAACTAGATAGGATGACTCAGTATAATGTCTAGATGAGGACATCCCCTTTTGGTCGTGATTGGTCAACCATGATGGCTGCCCGAGCCCAAAACCTGAAAACCTTTAGCACAGTCTGCAGGTCACATTTATGAAGGGATTTCATGGTAACTGGGTAGGAGGACTCTATAATATCTAGATGAGAATGTCCACTTTTGGTCATGATCTGTCTACTGTGATGGCTGCTCAAGCCCGAAACCCAAAAACTTTTAGCACAATCTACATGTCATATTTAATATGGAGGCATTTCATTGTAACTTGGAAGGATGACTCTGTATGATGTCTAGATGAGGATATCCCCTTTTGGTTGTGATCAGTCAACCGTGATCACTACACAGGCCTGATGCCCGAAAAACCTTTAGTACAGTCTACAGGCTGTATTTATGAAGGGATTGCATTGCAACTTGATAGGATGACTCGTTTTGGAATAATTTCACTGTAACTTGGTAACTTTCGTTGACATACATTAACTGTGAGGACCACATACATTAACTGTGAGGGCCACATTAACCCACCCCTCAATTCTTTAGTACAGTCTACACCTCAAATTATTTTTTATTGGAAACATAGCATACAGGGAAAAGAAATTAACATATTCCCAATTATCACAATTCTTGTCTTATTTCATAATCCTTTCATAAACATTGAACATTATCCTTATCATCAAACACAACACACAGTCAGGCTAAGCTACAGTGTCATTGATTCTTTCATTAAGATTACTCCTCATATTGGACTAAGTTCAACTTCGGGTTCCGATAGGGAGCCCAAATATCAAAACAGGGACTTGGTTTGAACAAAATTAGTTCAATGGAGGTACTTGATTTGAACAACCTTGAAACTGACCCTCCTCATATTGGACTAAGTTAAACTTCGGGTTCCGATAGGGAGACCAAATATCTTTGGGTTCCGATAGGGAGACCGTAGCTCTGGAGAAAATTTTTTTTTTTAATTTTTGCAAATAAGCTTTTTTTATGTCCCCTACAGAACACCCTGACACGACCGATGGCAATTTTTTTTTTACTATTTCATTCTACTGATGCTAAAAATGCTTCACAACAAATAATAGTTCGCTGTTTTGTGTGGTTTGTGAAATATGGGCATTTGTACATATTTCTATTTTTAGAGCTCCTAGGGTTCTGACAGGGATGGCCACACAGGAATTTTTTTTTTCCCTGAATCAAGTACTTTGGACTCAATAAAATCACCTACCAAATTTGGTTCAAATCAGACCCTCGAGAATAGAAAATAGAAATTTTGGGCAGGGCCAAATATCTTGCCCCTCCTATTACAAAGACAAAAATGCCGATAGGATCACTGATCCAATGTCGAGTTGTGACAGCACAAAAGTGGATTTAATCATTAACAACTTACTGCCCAGAAACCAATTTACTATGTGAAGGGTCACTGTGATGACCTTTGACCTAGTGATTCCAAAATAAATTGGGCTCTTTCTTGCAACAATGCCAACCTACCTATGAAGTTTCATGAACGTGGGTGGAACCATTATTAAGTTATCATCTGGAAACCAATTGTTGACGATATATTATGTTCAAGGTCACTGTGACCTTGACCTTTGATCTAGCAAGTCCAAATTAAATAGGGGGTCTTTCACTCACCTAGGCCAACCTACCTATTAAGTGTCATGAATATGGGTCAAATCATTATCAAGTTATCATCCGGTAACCAATTGTTCACGATTTACTATGTTGAAGATCACTGTGACCTTGACCTTTCACCTAGCAAGTCCAAAATAAATAGGGTTCTTCCTCTCAAGAAGGCCACCCTACATATGAAGTTCATAAATGTTGGTTGAACCACAGTCAAGTTATTATCCGGAAACAATTGTTTATGATTTACTATTTACTATGTTCAAGATCACTGTGACCTTGACCTTTGACCTAGCAAGTCCAAAATAAATAGGGTTCTTCCTCTCACTGATGCCAACCTACCTATGAAGTTTCATGAACATGGGTCAAACCATTATAAGTTATCATCCGGAAACCAAGTGTTTTGATTTACTATGTTCAGAGTCACTGCGACCTTGACCTAGAGAGTCCAAAATAAATAGGGTTCTTCCTCTCACGAAGGCCAACCTACATATGAAGTTTCATGAATGTGGGTTCAACCATAGTCAAGTTATCATCCGGAAACCAATTGTTTATGATTCAGTATGTTCAAGGTCACTGTGACCTTGACCACTGACCTAGTGAGTCCACAATAAATAGGGTTCTTCCTCTCACCGAGGCCAACCTACCAATGAAGTTTCATGAACGTGGGTGGAACCATTATCAAGTTATCATCCGGAAACCAAAGGCGAGTTTGACTTCGTCACAACCTGACTAACATGTCCCCCGAAAAAGTGTGCAATTTGAGATTTGAAAACAAGTGCACCACCAGCAGTGGATCAATATACGGCTGCCTATGAAAAAATTGCGCTTGTGAAGAAATTTTTAGTTGAACAAAAGGTCAATAATTCCTTCAAGAATAATTGTACATTCCTGGCTTACGACCCATCAAACTTGAATATATTGTTTTCAAGTTATTGGGTGGAGAATCAAAAATCACCAAAACTCCTAGATGGTTGCCATGGCAACCATATTGGATATGCCAGAATGCTGGTTATCGAAAGGAACCATCCTCTAATCATGACTTATCAACCATAAAAAAACAGTTTCTGTTGGATGTATTGTTTTCAAGTTACAGCATAAACAAATAAAAGTTAACGGATGGACGGTTGATGAACAGTATCTGTTGGATGTATTGTTTTCAAGTTATCTCGCAGGCAAACAAAAGTTAACAGACGGATGGACAGACAGAGACAGACAGACGGATGATATTGATGCTGGTTATCGAAAGGAACCATCCTCTAGTCATGACTAATCAACCATAAAAAAACAGTATCTGTTGGATTATCAAATGGACAATCAAAAGTCCCTGAAAATCCAAGATAGCTGCCATGGTGGCCATATTGGACATGCCAGAATGTTGGATATCGAAAGGACCCATCCTCTAGTCATGATTAATCAACCATAAAAAAGTAGCATCTGTTGGATTTATAGTTTTCAAGTTATCGCATGGACAATCAAAAGTCCCCGAAAATCCAAGATTGGATATGCTAGAATGCTGGTTATCGAAAGGAACTATCCTCTAGTCATGACTAATCAATCATAAAAAAAACAGTATCTGTTGGATGTATTGTTTTCAAGTTATCGCGTGGACAAACAAAAGCTAACAAACAGATGGACATTGCCATACCATAATACGGCCCACTCATGTGAGTGGCCGTATAAAAATTGAATTTTTCGAAGTTGTAAAATGGGCATAACTCTGGCAAAACTTATTGGACCACACCCTTATTCAAACTTGACCTGTATTTTATCTTGATACATCTACATACCAAATTTGATTTGGCCAACCAGAACTGAAGTTATCATGAAACCAAAAAAGAATGAATTTTGAAGTTGAAAAAGGGGCATAACTCTGGCAAAAATTGTCAAACCACACCCTGATTCGAACCTGACCTGTACTTTATGTGGATACACCTACATCCCAAATTTTATTTGATTAGGACAACTATAACTGAAGTCATCAACAGGAAACCAAAAAAATATATTAATTTTTGAAGTTGAAGGGGCATAACTCTGGCATAAATTGTTGCACCGCACCCCGATTCGAACGTGACTTGTATTTTATGTTGATACACCCACAAATCAAATGTCATTTGATTTGGCCAACTATAACTAAAGTTATTATCGGGAAAGCAAAGTGGGATGGACACACGTACAGACACACGCATGGATGGACACCGGTTATTTTAATAGTCCCCCCGAAATAAAATTTGGGGGACATTTTTTCGGGGACAAATAATGCTCAATGAACTTCATTTGAACAAATTTGATTCTCCACCTCAAAAGCTCCATACCACATATCAAGACATTGTACCCAATGGTTCAAGAGAAGATTTAAAAAAAACATATTGGACCATTTTTCCCACCCGCTCCCTATTGGGTGGGGCAAGTTTATTTCAACAAAAACAACATGCGATGTCAGAACAAGCAATTACCTCAAATTTAACAGAAATCAGTTCAGCAGTTTTGGAGAAGATGCAAACTCCATGTTGATGGACGAGGGATGATGAGTGATCACAATAGATCATCCTGACTTTCAGTCAGGTGAGCTAAAAAACAACAACAATGAGGCTAGCAACGGCTGTCAAATTGTAAGCAATGCAGATTATAATGTTTACAAAACTGTCTTGGAAGCACTGTGAGGTCTATCATAAATGCTCAGTTTACCACTAGAATACAGGAAATGTCCAAATTCCAGTTAATTGAAAACTCTTAATTGAATATTTTTCAATGGCAACGTAGCTATTCAATTACCAGGGTTTTAGTTTAGCAAGGATTTTGCATCGTAGACATCGATGTTTCTAACATTTATCATGTTAAGTGAGGATTTATTCTTGCTTAATATGGAGTCAATGACATTTCCACCTGAAATCATTGTGCACCACTTGCGGTAGGTGTTGGGTGGTATTGGGAGAAAAATATATTGAGGGATATCAAGAAAAAAATACTGCAGTATTTGGTATTATCGATCTGGACATCCAAAGTTAGCCACAGACATTTTGAGTAAATTTAAATTTGTGGCCATACCGTTTAACTTGAAACAGCGATCAAACGCCAGACCAATTTCTATCGGAAATCTTTTGGTTAAGTTCCGTCCCCAGAAAGAGATTTCTTTGACAACTGAGAAGAATTCTATTCAATCAATCACTTTCTGGTGACACTAAATAAATCACATGCAGCTGTAATGTGATTACTGAAATAGTTAAATATATATAAATAAGAGCAACGCGCAGAGTGGCATATGCCCCCGACAGTGTCATAAAGTAAATAAATATTTCATGACAACTGCAAGCTATTAATTTAAATCATACCTTTTGTACATTGAAAGTGAGAAATGGCTTTTCTGGTATACACCATATTGCCTATCCAGTAATAAATTCACTAACCAGTAATCACTTTCACAAGCCATTAACTAACAACTAACCAACTTTTCAGTTAACCTTTTAACTTTTATCTATCTTCAGAATGAAGAGAGTTAATAATTAAAATTTAAATGACAACTCACCGTTTCAATTATATTGTCTGTATTCATTGCTATGTGCTGAACACCAGCTCCCCCATAATAGTCCACATATTCCTACAATTAAGAAAAGACTTCAAATTTAATGATTTTCAACTGTTCGTATCTGGAGGACCATATTTTGGCTGTGACTTGAATAGAATATATTTAGAGCTGTAGATGAAATGAACTCCAGGGTTTCAATCCAAGCCCTCTGAGGGGCTATATTTCTGTCCCATCCTCAATGTGAAATAGGTAATTAAAGACCCAAGTGAAATACCAATAATTATCCTAACCGATCATTGCAGACCGTAAAATTTGTCCCGATTCACATGAATCGATTTTTTGTAAATTCTCACAAACTATTGCCACGGGAATCAATATTTAGTTCCAAAATACTTTAGAAACTGAAAGTCTGTGGTTAAAAATTGTACAAGAATCAGAATTGATTCTCGCAAATGTTCATTTGATTCTTGTCCTCGATTCTAAACGTGACCTTAACCCTTTACTGATAGAGTGCTGGAAGCCCATATTTGGGCTTTACTATGAAGAGTAGGTGCTGCCACTTAAAGCTTCATATTCTCTGATTGTGCTTCATATTATCTTTGAGTGAAAATATTTAGTTTGTATGGATTTGCCTTGTTAAAAATTTATTGGAGAGTGTCTGCACTCTCCTGTAAAATGTAACAAGGCAAATACACATGATCAAGTTTTGCCAAGCAAAAATAATTTAGCACTCTACCAGTTAAAGGCCTGGAGATTTTTTATACATTTTTGCTCAACTCTGACAATCCACATCCTATAACTTTGCAGTTGTTTCTTGGCAAGTCCTGGCTGCCTATGTAGGCAGCCAAGACTTGCTTAGAAACAACACCCATGGCATTTCAAATGTAACTTGCAAGCTTACCCAAAAACTGTATGTTGGGGCACCTGTTTTCTTGTACAAAAATGTGATTAAAGTCGGAATTAAGCCCTTAAGGGTTAAAAGCCTACGGAATTCTTATTTTTAGCTCCCTTACAATAAAGAAACACTTTAACTCGGCACTGTTGTCTAGAAGAGTCTTGGCTGCCTGTGCCAAGACTTCAATAGAAACCACAGCCAAGGTGCAGTAACTTCCTCAGGAAGACCACCAATATTCTGTATATGTTCTACCTGTTCAAGTGAGCCAAGAAACTCACATAAATTGGGACTTGGCCCTTAACCCCTAGAACTCTGGTAGTGCAACAGAATTTTCTCCAGCCACTCTGTTTTTCTCGTTTATCTATGAATTTAACAAATTATATCTTGTTTGCCAAAGCTCACTGAGCTCTGTCAAACAAGATATATTTGGTTAAATATCAAACTGCATTATGGGAAATATTTGCTGTAGAAAACTTTGACATTTTGACATCAGAGTGCCGAGGGTTAACTGGATGAGTTCTAGAAGCCACTATCAGGGCTTTAAAAATTGAGGGTACCAGAGCAAAAGCTTATATTTTCCTTGCTCATTTCAGTGTTTAATCTTGGTCTAAATGCCAAGGTTTTAATTACCCCCACTACCTTCAACTACCCCAATCTCAGTAGATCTGTGGTGCCTGACAAGCTGTCAGGAACCAGTGACATTTTGGGATTCTAGGAATTATTAATAATAATAATAATAATGTAATGTTAAAGTTCAAAATTCTCCACAGTGCTCTCAGACTTACAGTATGTGGAGAGTGGATTGTAACAAAATCACCCACAGAGTGGAGTTATCACCCAAACTATAACTTTCATATTTTGTGTATACCCGGAGGTCCATTGGCTGAAACTTTGCTTGTGCTTGTTATGCTTTGCAACAAATTTGCAATTATTACTTGGGTGGAATCTCCACTCTGTGGGTGATTTAGTGATAATACACTCTCCACGTACTGTACATTATTACCCAGCATCATACTATCCTGCATTATAGAGCAGTTTTCTCAAACTTGAAAGGTCTTGGTTACCCCAGTGGATGTTTGGTTGCAGAAAAGGCTCATTCCCAGTGTTCGTGGATTAATCTTCAAAGGCATAATTCCAACTTTAATCACTTTTTACTGAAATTGAACATGTGTCCCAGCATGTTGTCTTTAGAATAACTTGCAGGTTACATCCTAAAAACCTTGATGGTTGTTTCTTGGCTGCCTATGTAGCAACGAAGACTTGCCTAGAATTAACTGCAAAGCTGCGGGATGTAGACACTCAAACTGTAGTAAAAATGATAACAATCTCCAAGCTTTTAAGGGTTACACTTTGAATCAGATAAAACTAGAGGTGTCACTGTCCCAGATGGGCCTGTCCATACCCTCTGTCGCAATGATTATTCTAAGATGAAAAGGTGCATAACTCTGGCAAAAAGAAAGTCTGATCTAAACAATAATTGCAGGTGCACCAGGTTCCTGTGGTAGTGAACATCCATACCAAGTTTCAAAGAAATCGACCTGTAAACATCTGAGAAAATCTTCGGACAAAATTCAGGCCTATGTGGCTGCTATTTCAAGTTGAAAAGAGGCAAAAATAAACCGACCGGAACTATAATCACAGGTGCACAAGTTCCCATAGTGGTGAACATTCATAGCAAGTTTCGAGCAGATAGGTCCTTAAACAACTGAGAAAAATTTTGAGACAAAATTATGTCTATGGACAGATGGACGATGATTCCAGTAAACCCCCCCCCCCCCCCCCCCCCCCCCCCCAACTTGCTGCGGTGGCGGTGGGAGGTGGGGGTATAACAAGCTTGGAGCTGTGCAATAATGTACATTTTCAATCCAGTTCAGCAAATAGTCTGACAATCTCTGGTCTGACCTGGTCAATCTGAGCTAATGTTGATGGAATATTGCTACCTTGATCAACTGACTGGTGTAATAATTTGTTTAACCCTTAACTGGCAGAGTGCTGGGAGCCCATATTTGGATTTGTTTTGAAGTGCAGGTACCGCAACTCAAAGCTTCATATTCTGTGGCTGTGCTTCACATTATCTTTGCAGTGAAATTATTCAGTCTGTATGGACTCGCCTTATTGCAATTGATGGGAATGAACTGTAACAAGGCAAAAGCATGAGAACAAATTTTGATGACCAAAAATAATTTAGCACTCTACCAGTCAACTCTTTGAATGCCACTGGCGGATATTCCTGCCCAGGACATAAGGTATAATTTGGGCACATTTAACAATATTTGCCCAGTAAATTGAATGGATTTCTTGAATAATTTCTGGAACTGAATTTAGATGGAATTTTTTTATCAAATCTAATCAAGGCTGCTCCACAGTAGCCATGACTAGATTTGATGAAAAATATTTTGAAAATACTCAGTGTGTTAAGAATTAAGTCCTCAGATTGATATTATGTTAATAACTACTGTATATACAAGTACACAGCTCCAGCTGTGTTAACAGAGTTTCTACATTATTGAATACCTGTACATGTTTTCCCACAATGATGTAAAAACACTGCCAGGATAAATGCATCCAACCAGTAGAATTATTAAGGAAGAATACACTTAGGACAATGTTTTCAGGACAATATAAAAGGGACTGTTTTTGGACTTAAGAGTTAAATATGCTAAAATACCAAAAACAAATTTCGGTGTAACAGCATATCTCCCCACACCCTTCCCCAGCCTATCTTCCCCTCACATGATTTTTTTATCTTTTACAGAAAATCTTAATTTTCTTTTCCGAACTTGATATAGAAGTTTTTTTGTGATATAAGAAACTGGAGGGTTTTTTGGGGGGGAGGGGTGGTGGTGAACAACACCCTCTACAGCCTGGGTTACCTTGTGTCGGACAGTTTCATAATTAGAGAAATCCAAATTGCCCAGAGAGAAGCACTGAGCAGCAGTGAGCTACTGTTAGACTCTCCCAACATACTAACTCCACACAAGCAGGATTAGTAGTGACTGAAGACAAGTGCACCATCCATGTGCAGTATGCCTTAGTACACAATGCTACCATGTCCCCATGTGGGCAAACAGGATAAAGTGGCTTGCCTAAGGACACAACACAGTTACCCCTGGTGGAGATCGAACCATGTATCTTTTGGTCTAAAGTTCAATGCAGTAACCAAGCCACCATGCTCCCAATAGGAAATTTAAAATAATTTCTACAGTTATCATACCTGCCACTGCCCCAGACAAAGCTGTGCTCTAATTGAAATAATTCCGGGCAAAGACTTAATTCTGATCCCACAGCCCCATCAAGAAGACCACCATCACCACCATCAAACCCCACAAAATTATGCAAAATAACAAAATCAAAGAATCCTGTATGGCACTTCATAGATGATGTCTGCTCATGTGCAGAGGTTCAGGAGGCAACCTCCAATCCCACAATAACCATTCTTTTGAAGACCTGCAAAATGTTAACACTTATATGCATGCAGGTGTGAGTGAACAACTCATGGGAGGGCACTTCCAGTCTGGCCAGTGGTAGGTATGATGAATATAGAAATTATTTTAAATTTCCATTATTTATCCACCATTGCCAATGGCCCAGACACAGCTGAATAAATAACAGGACAGAGACCATAACAGGACTTAGAATAGAGTTGAAAGCATGCTTGCATAAATAACTCCAGGGGGAAAAAGACTCTAAAGGAGATTAGAGACCATAATAATTAGCTGACTACATCTGTCAATATTAAAAGTAACTAACTATTGACAGATGCAGAGACTATATAGAATACAAGAATCCTAACTTGGAATAACATCAATTACCTCCTAAAATGCCAAGCATGTCCCAAAATGCTAATTTAGATTAAAGAAACAAGTATATAAATGTGTCCACAGGTAATATCAATTAGATGATTTATATTATGATTACAGACTTTGAGGTACTGTACGGAATGCACACATGACTTCTCAAAGTATATACAGCTGGACAAACACCAGGCATTCAGTGTAAACCCTAAAATATCATGAAAGTGTCAGACACAATCTCCCCCCTCCACAACCCTCCAAAAGAAATCTTCTCCCCAAAAAGAAAGGAGTAGTGCTACAATGAATGTCAAAACATTGCACACAAAGTGTACTCTGCAAAATATTTTGCACAACAGATAGGACCAAAATGATCTTAGATCCTATGCCACAGATTTCAGATTTATAGGGTAAAAAGTGGTGAATGTAAAGTGCTTAGACCATTAAGCTACATTCATAATGACAGACAATACCAATGAATTAGGGCCCACAAAGTAAATCTTGTTTCTCAGGCCATTTTCTGTAAAATTGTATGTAGACAGGCGTTTTTTAATTTGATTTTTTATTTTATAATTATTTCTTTGCCATCAAAAGTTCATGTTCTTGGTTTGTTTTATGTTTTAGGCCTCATAATCTACAGAATAGCATGGGTGGTGGAGTATTTTGTCCTTTGAGTGCAAGAAGGCCTTGCAATGCTAAAGCATTGCAAAGCCTTGTTGTACTCAAGGGGAAAATTTATCAATTTTATTAACTTGGGTAAAATATCAGGCATAAAGCATTTAATTTTTATTTTTTTAAGTTTCATTGGTTAAAAAAAAGAGAGCATGCGTCTGCCAAAAGGACCATGTCGGAGGGCCTGAGAAACAGAATTTTAACTTCTTTAGGCCTTAGAGTGAACCCATGAGGATAAGGCTCTAATCTTATGAGCTGAGATTTTATTCACTCTGCTATCCACATCAGACAATCTGTTATTTGCAAAGTGGATAGCCAACTGAATCTATCTGGAAATGGAAATATCCTGTCTGCCATGTATAAGTAAATGTCTTTTCCTTCGTTTACTTATAAAATAAAAATTATAAATTTAAAGTAATTTGTATATTTTTATATTTACCAATGGCCCAGACTAGCTGGTCTTATCAAGGGCCAAACACAAATTTTGAACCCCCCCCCAATCCCCCAAATTTGCTTGCAAAACCAAAAATTAAAAGTCCTATCTGGCCCTCCATACAGTTACTCTCCACGCATGTGAAGACGTCAGGAAGTGACCGGAATTGGCGCCAACATCATTCTTTGTAGAAGAGAGAACTACATAAAAATTCAGGAGGTATGAGTGCCCACTCATGGGAGGGCCATCTCCGTCTGGGCCATTGGTAAATATAAAAATATACAAATTACTTTAAATTTATCATATTTTTACACTGTACACCAATGGCCCAGACTAACTGAATCGTAAAAAGGTGAAGGTCCTAGGACTTCAGAATTAGAAGATCAACATATTTCCAATCCTGTAATCCAAGATGAAAGAAAATTATTAGGAATTACATGTATGTCTCTCTATACAGTAATAGAGAAGACATATCATACAAAAGGAGCCCAGATCAAGTAATTCCGTATACTTAGCATGAAGACTATGCTAATCGGATGTAACGAGTTCCCAATTTTTAAGGTTAGCCCGGACTAAGTCCCCAAAATTAGGATGGTGTATTTCAGAATGAGAGAATATCCCCCACAAACATACGGCATATACAATAATAAAACTCCAGCTGTATATAGGATATAATTACGGACAAAACAGCTTCCCTCATAGTTATATATGTATCAAGCCGGAGGAGAGGTAAAAAGTTAAAAAATTTATAGTAATTTATATATTTTTTATACTTACCAATGACCCAGACATAGCTGGTGCTAACTCTTAAAATATAGGGCCAAACACAAATTTTGCCCCCCAATCCCCAAAATTTGCATCTAAAACCAAAGAAAACATGTCCTGAATGGCCCTCCACACTTCACCTCTACTGCGCATGCGCAGTGTCAAGGACGTTCCAAAATTGGCGCCATTAATCATTCTTATAACCAGTGCCTGGTAAACGTTATGTACTCAGCGGGGAGGTATGAGTTCCCACCTCCTGGGAGGGCCATCCCCGTCTGGGTCATTGGTAAGTATAAAAAATATATAAATTACTATAAATTTTTTAACATTTTTATACTGTACCAATGACCCAGACATAGCCGAATAGTAAAAAGGCTGGAGGGCCAAGGACATAGAGCAAGATGGAATACGCTCAATTATATAAAATAGAGTCATCCCCTCTAGGGAAAAAGAAGTATTAGGCCTTACATGTATCTTTCTTATTTATGATAAATTAGAAAGATACAACACCTTCCAAAATTGAGCATCATACATCCATGTACTCTATTAATATCTAGTATAATCCTTATACTAATAATTTTTAAAGTAAGTCCAGAGAATAGAGACTCTTTATACTCCTTAAAAGTGTCTGAGGATTGTATAATAATGTCCGTTGACACGTGCTATATTCAAAAGCTATACTTTAAAAACTAAGACCTGAATGAATTTTTAAAACATAAACTTCTCACTAAAAAACCATCCCAATAACAGCTCAGAATTACTAACTCTGGAGGAGGTATCCCCTTGTTTTCATAGTAAAACAGGTGACCCAAGGGAACACCCTCCCCCCCCCTCCCCTTTTTCTTGCCCTGGGTCAAATAGCCCAGAGCGAAGAGGGCAGCAGAACGGAGTCACTGCCGAAACAGACAGCCTACCTAGCTATAGTAGCAACTGTTAAGTGAATGACATTCTGAGCAGTAGATAACAGACCTAACAATAGAGGCCTCCAGAAATGGACTCGATATTTCTGAGATAAAAATTCATGAATGTGGATGGCTGAGCGCAATGAGCAGCCTTCAAAAATCTATAATAGCGACACTATTAATGTAAGCCCAAGATGTAGAAGAACTCTTACTTCATGAGCCGAAATCTCAAGCACAACTGCTGAGTCAATGATATACAATAAGCAGTATCGATAGTTAATTGAATCCATTAGCAATAGAATGGAGTGTAACGTCCTTCTATTAGGCATCAAAGACAGAAGAAGCTTACGCCCGTAGCAATAAACAGATATCTGTTTAAAAATACGTAAACTCTAACCGGACAGAGTAAAGGCATATGCCCGTACGAAGACGGAAGTACCTTAATAACAATAGGTTCCGGATATTTATTAGGAGCCTGACTCTTATGCAAAAATCCAACCTAAATAGTAAAGGAAGTAGTGATTCCGAAACTACGAAAGTGAGAATCATCCACCGATAGTGCATGAAGCTCACTGACTCTTCAGTAAAAGAAAAGCCAACAGAATTACTGTCTAAAAGGTCAGAATTTGAAAACTACTGTTTCCAGAGGCTCAAATGATTACTTAGCTAAATAAGAACCGAAGTTAAATTCCGTATAGAAATTTAATCTAATGATTCTAAGTCTATTTATCGAAAAGTTACTAACTGACTTAGATAAAGAGACATAAGACTCAATTGTAAACTATCATAGAGTGCATAGGTATGAGATAACATAAACCTATAACCTTAATAGTAACAGGCTGCAGTAGATCTTGTCAAACAAGTATACTAGAAAGTTGCAATGACTAGTATGGAGGGATCAACAATATCAACATAGTGATCCCTACACCAACGACGGAAGAGCCTCCACTTTAGCCGCATAGTATAGCGAAGAAGAGGTTCTCCTACAGTAAGAAATCGCGTCCAAAGCTCGTCCAGTACAATGCAATAAGGACCACACAACGGAATACGTGAAGGTTGAGACCTTGCGGGTTGTGATGAAGATGACACGATTTTTCCCAGCGAAAAAAGATCCTCTCATGGAGGTAGTTTTCGCGTTAAGTCCCACAGTAGACATCTGAGTAAATTTACCCACGGTCTCTGTGAAGACAGAGATGCTATCAACAGAAATGTATTGTGGTTGTTTATCTTAGCAATACTTGCTGAAACAACAGCGCAGGAGGATACGCATATCCTATCATTCCGTCCTATTAGATCAATAGAGCGTTAACAACATAAGCTCAGAGATCCGGACATGTAAACACATACGTCTGCAATTGATTAGCAAGTTGTGTCGTAAATAAATTATCATTGGGCGCTTCCATTGATAGCAAATCTGATTGAATACTTGTTTGTTGAGAGTCCATTCTGACGGCAACAAGCGACCCATTAGTGAAAGGGAGTCCGGTAATACAATCAGACAACCCGGAATATGACGGACCGAAGCAGAACTTGGTGTACTATAACAAACAGAAGGATTCTTTCCATTAAATTGAATAACGGAAACGAATGAGTGCCTCCCTGGTTTCGGAGATACGCCACTACTGTTGTATTATCGGACAGGATTTGGACATGCGTTTCTGAATAATGTTCATCCAATGACAAAAAGCAAGCCTAAAAAACATTATTCCGTGGAAGATAAGTGCTTGCCTAGAGACTGCAGAACCCAAAGACCCTGGCACTTCGAATCCGTTGGGATCAATATTGTATCCCAACCTGTTGGCAACCGTCATAATTATAAAACTCGGATCCGGCAACTGCAGTGGCACTCTCTGAGTCAACCACCGAATGTTTGCCCCAGTCTGAATCTCTTGCTACACTAGATAGACAAGAGAACATGTAAATCGAGCAATTCATGGATTGCTGAAAAGTTGCCGTCGAAGAGAAGCTTCTCCGAGACCGAAGCGACTCTGAGAGAGTTCTTCACCTTACTATCCATGCGTGTGGATGTAGCTAGGGCTGCGTCACGTCTAACCAACTCCAGGTAGCCACTGAAGGGCGGAGTTATACGTGAACAAACTACTGCCCTCAAAAGAAATCACATCGAGGATCATATCCCGGAATTCTTTCTCTTGAAGACGTAATGATAACGCCTCAGTAAGGTGGATTACGTATGATAAAGCGTCTAAGTTAAGTCTATTAGACATCATTGTCGTTTCCAACATTGTGGTTGGAAAAGACATAGACGGCGAAAAAGATAATTTCCAGTCTTTAACCACGCCGTCTAGACGCATATGAACTCTCGGTATGCCCTGTTCTGCCAAAATAAATTATTCCTATAAATGATAAAAGGCAGAATTGAGCATTGCGGACAAGAAACTAAACTATCATGCTTGGTAGCAGGCTTATATATATATATAGCGTCGATAAATAATACACATGTTCTAATGACATTATTGGACTGTGTCGGTAAGTCAGGGACAATGTCCCTGAACCGATCCAAAATTCCGTGTCCAATGACGCTATAAGTCTCTTATCCAACATCGCAGCAATGTAGTCCGAAGGAACAACCACTGGAAGATAATGCCGCAAGAAATGTATGGCAGCTTCCAATGTTCCGAAAGGGAAAACTCGAAATCGTCCGAATCCCTTTCGCCATCCTGTCGAACCCTATAAAGCGTTCGGTCGTCCGAACCTGATGCAACCGCGGACCGCACCGACCCAGCGCCGTCGGATAATTCCTGATCCGACCGAGAAACTGTCGATTGCTGGAATGCTGCGAAAAACTGTGCTAACTTGGATAGCACGTCCGTCACTGAGGCCTGTGGAGAAGCGGTCTTACGATGCATTGCCGCTGGAAGCTCCGTGATCGTTACCCCGTGCATACTATTATTATGCGAGCGAACGGAGTGTATAGGCCTCGTGTCCCTTGGCTACCGGATGGCGTGACCTGTTCACCGTGGAATCACTGAATGACGAAACTGGTCGGATACTCGAGGTCACGTAGCCAATGTGTGGTCGTGTGTGCTGCTGTGAGGATGAGGAAGCATTATCGACAGTCTCTCGGACTGTCAATATAACGGAGCGTCCCGAGCGGCGGACATATGCTCCGAATGCAAAATATCTGAACCACAACATGCGGTCCCCAATGTTGTTGGACGAGAGAGGGACCTCTCTCGCTCACAGCCCGGATGGACCTGGACGAGCCAGGAACCAGACTAACAGGCTTCCTCCGATCTGTCCTCAATCCGTCGTCACTGGGTGAGTACTAAAGTTATTATAGTGCTTGCATCACCCAAATCTCCTTCCTAGACCGCAACGGACGAACCCGGCAGCCGAACCATTCGATGAATGTACGCTACACCGGGTGAGCTAGCGAATGTCACTCCGTCGATCCTACAAGGGACCTCTTAGGCGATAGACATATTCCATGAGCACTTATTGCCGCTAGCTCTTCATTAACTATGACGACAGAGGCACACTTTGAAAGACATCTCCGTAACTTTGCGAACAAGAAACCAGAAATGCTTGGTAATAGCAAGCATATAATAATATATATAGCGTCATTCAATAATTCGAAAGTTTGTGTGACATTATTGGACTATGTCCGAACTGAGGGACGATGTCCCTGAACCGAACCAAAAATTTCTAAGTCCACCGACGCTATCAGTTTCTTATCCGGCATCGCAGCATTCTGGTCTGACGAAAGAACCTGTAGAAGATCAAGTCAGATGACATACACAACAGCATATGTTGTTCCGAAAGGGAAAGCTCGAAATCCTCCGAATCCCTTTCGGTATCCCGTCGGACCGGATGAAATTTTCGGACGTCCGTACCTGCTTCCGCGGAGCGTCCCGACCCAGCATCGTCGGATAATACATTATGCGACAGATTCAGTTGTTGCTGGGATGCTGCGATAAGCTGTGCTATTTGGGATAGCACGTCCGTCCCCGAGGCCTGTGCAGTAGCGGTCTTACGATGCATTGCCGCCGGAAGCTCCGTGTACGTTGACTCCCGCACACTTTCTTAAGCGAACGTCCGGAGTCTGCAGGCCTCGTGTCCCTGGCTACCGGATGGTGTGACCTGGTCGCCGATGATTCTCTGATTGGCTGACTGGATATCCGAGGTCACGTAGCCAAGAGCGGTCGTGTGCGCTACCATGAGAATGAGGAAGCCTTATTGACAGTCTCTCCGGACTGACTATATGTCGGAGCGTCCCGAGTGGCGGACGTATGCTCCGAATGCGAAACATTTTGTACCACAACATCTGGGGCCAGATGTTGTTGTACGAGAGAGGGGCCTCTCTCGCTCGCCGTCCGGATGGACCTGAACGAGCTAGGAACCGGACTAAAAGGCTTCCTCCGTTCTCCCTCTAATCCGCCGTCACTGGGTGTGCATTTGGTTGATTTATAGTGCTCGCATCACCGCAAAACTCCTTCTAAACCGCAATGCATGAACCCGGCTGCCGAACCATTCGATGAATGGACGCTACACCGGGCGAGCTAGCGGACGTCAAAGGCCGTCGAACCTACTAGGGTCCTCTTAGGCAATTGGCGTATTTACATAAGCACTTTTCCGCTAGCCCTTCATTAATTGTGACGACGGAGGCACACTGTTGGAAGACATCATGGATACATCACCCTAATCTTGATCGTCTGAAATAGAAATTGATAAAGTAGAGTGACCCTGCGGGGAAAGGACCGGAATGTCCAATTCCCCACTAACATAACGTGACACACGCTTCCCATGTTGTCATCGAAATCATCACATACAGAACAGGAGTTAGTGCGAGTACAATGACTACATATAGAATGATTATAAAAGTCAGAGGAAGATTTCCTCTTATTACAATTGACCAAAATCCTTTCAATGTGAAAAGAAAACAAAGTCCTAGTACTCGCACCAACCCCTGACAATCAAAATACATAATAAAATGATCCATTAACATAGAAAAAATAATTGAAATCAAAATATTTTGAAAAAATATTTTTTCAGAACAGCCAAAGTTTCTGAAAAGTAACGTTGAGCCCCAATGGATCCCAAGCCTAAGTGTGGACAAAAATTTTTAAAATATTTTAAACAATTTATTCAACACTTGTGAACAATAATAATGTATCTAGTTATGATTAAACTAACATCAAGATATTATTTTCAAGAAATCCCCCTCACACAGAGGGCTGTTGTAAATGTAAACAATAAGTGTAAAAACACTAAAATAAGACTCCAGGCACCCAGGCCCGAAATCAGTTACCAATGATACACTATCTGATACAAAACAGAGACTTCCAGGGAAGAAACTGCAGAACATCAGATGGCAGATGCAGAACACAATGCCTAACCACCCATAAGTGAAGACGTAAACATGGGGAAAAGAACAGAATTCATTCTGTTATTCAGCTAAAACTCCCAAGAAATTTTAGTAATAAAATTACAGAAAATATGCCAAAAGCATGGGAGAATAGCAAGAGGGGACTTAAAGGAAAGGGAGAGAGGAAAACACTGAACAATCAGTGTAACTTGATAACAAGAATGACAACAAAATGGCTGCTGCCTCGAAAATAGGTAACTTAACATAATTTCATTAAAAAATTTTAAGTTACAGCCCTGATAATTTTCTGTCACACATTTTTCCTCTCCTCCTTCTATATCCTCCTTAGAATCACCATTTCACTAATATTTATGTGTCTGGCATCATTTAAACTGAGATTTACAAGCACAAAGATCAGTCAGATGTTAACTGATGAAGGGCCAAACTAAGAATGATTAATGGCGCCAATTTCGGAACGTCCTTGACACTGCGCATGCGCAGTAGAGGTGAAGTGTGGAGGGCCATTCAGGACATGTTTTCTTTGGTTTTAGATGCAAATTTTGGGGATTGGGGGGCAAAATTTGTGTTTGGCCCTATATTTTAAGAGTTAGCACCAGCTATGTCTGGGTCATTAGTACAGTATAAAAATATCACCCCCCATCCCCCTTTTGAAGGAATCTTCAAAAAGAAAGAGGGGAGCGCTCTGGAATCAATAAAAGCGGTACCAAAAAACAATATAAATATTCGTCGAACAGGCACTCAGGTATTAATTATTATTAATAAATGGTGCTTAACGCCACTTCAGAAACTAACACTATAGCGACGATCCTGGTAAGGGGATTCAAAGTCATATCGAACCCTCCTCACCCGCATTACTTAATCGTTCTTGTGTTAGTCATAAAATAATATAGGAACCGCAATGGTTCCCTCACGTCTAACAAACTCCATTATGCCACTATGGGCAGAGAAGGACATGAAGAACAAAAACTTCCCCTAATAAAGAAGGTCCTCTCGTGGAGGTAGCTTCCCATAACAGACACTTGAGAAGACTGATCCAAGGTTTCTGTGACAACAGAGGTGCTACTAGTAGAATTCACAACGAGACTGTTTTAATTAAACATAATCTACTGAATCAACTTAATTGGAGGATACGCGTATCCTATCATTCATCACCATGAGATCGGCAGAGCATCTACTGCATACACTCAATGAGCTGGGCATGGCGACATGAACGACAGTAACTGATTGTTCCGGTGCATCGCAAACAAATCTATCATGGGGCGATCCCTCTGTTAGCAAATCTGCCTAAATACTCGCTTGTTGAGCGTCCACTCCAACTGCAACAGGCGACCTTTCCGAGAGAGCGAGTCTGCTAGCACGTTCAGACGACCCGGTATATGACGGATAGAAAGATGAACATGATGATTCATGACATATAGGAAAATCTTCTCCATTAGTTGGCATAACGGAAATGAATGGGTGCCGCCCTGCTTCCCGATGTACGCTACTACTGTCGAGTTCTAGGGGGTGGGGTGGCTCAGTAGGTAGAGGTGCAGGCTGCAAGCCGAGAGGTCCTCTGTTCGAATCCCACCTGCGGCAACCGCATTGTGTCCTTGGGCAAGACACTTCACCCCCATTGCCCACATGGGGGCACGGGGACGTTGTGTACTAAGGCGTACTGCATGTCGATGGTGCATCTGTCTTCAACCTATGCTTACCCTGCTTGTGTGGAGTTAGTATGTTAGGGAGCTGACAGTTCCTCGCCGTTGCTCGGTTCTCTCCGAGTACTCCAGCTTCCTCCACCCGTCAAACTGTCGAGGTCATGATTAGCCATTGTGCAGAAAAATGAGACCTTAAACACCAATAAATAAATATAAATAATACTGTCGAGTTGTCCGACCAAATTTGAACATGGACATCCGTTATTATGTGAATCCAATGTTGTAGCGCTAGATATATTGACATTATCGCTTTGATGTTTATGTGTTTCTCCAGGAACTGAGGGTCCCAAAGACCCTGACACTTCAAGACTGCAGGACTTAGGGTCGCGCCCCAACCCGTCTGACTCACATCCGTCATAATCGTGAAAGCTGGACCGGCAGTTGCAGCGGAACTCCCTGAGTTATCCACTGAATATCTGCCCAATTTGAACCCTTGTTTTACTAGGTCTGTTAAAACAATACTAGTGCAAGCAAAAGCGTCTTCACACTCCAGTTCTGAGTAAAGAATATCTGGAGGGGACGTGTGTGCAGACGGCCCATCGGAATATCCACAACCGCTCCACACAGCTCCAACAGTTGCATGAATTCCCTCACTACTGATGCGTCTGAGTGTAGACAAAAGCGAGCATAACAACTGACTAATTTCGCTCTGTGTAACGGCAGACGAACCAGATTGTTATGAGTCTCAAAGCTCAATCCCAAGTGAATAGACGACTTGTACGGAGCTAGTTCCTACTTTTTCTCATTTACGATGAAACCGAGCTGTCGGAGTAATAGAAGTAGACTCTGAACATCGTTCTGAAGAATAATTCTGTTGCTGTATCCCTGTAGAAGGTCGTTCAAGTAAGCCGACGTTACCGCAGACAAATGAGCTCGTAAGTAAGACATTACCGAGTTCATTAATCGAGTGAAACGCCCAGGGGGCCAGATTCAGACCAATGCATATTGTTCTGAACAAGCCTGATTATAATTTTAAAATCGGTGTCTGTCAGTATGACAGGCACAAAGTGGACTGAGTCTGTCATCTGAAAGTTGGGCCTGTCAGTATATCATAAGCACAAATGTGTGTATTTAACCCCTTTACAAAGCAGAACTCTTCTCACAAATAAACCAAATTTAATAATTAAAGTCAAATTAAATCTTGAAACTTCAGTAGAAGCATACAGATATGGATATCATTGGAGCCAGCCTATTAGGATGCATCCAGTGACTCTCATATTTATATGGTTTTATCAAGAAAGTGGCATACAATGTAAGGTTATATGGACGGTTACCACATATGGGCATCTTGGTTTGGCACAATTTGTTGGCTTAATATGATTCTTGAGAACAACCTCAGCGCTAGCCTGGAAATAAGCTGCCAGTTACAGTACTGTGATCACAAAAGCGGACACCAAATCGCGGCGCGTTCTCGACGCGGTCGCGATCGAGGTGACAGACAAGAAAAAAACCTTATCGACAGAAGCGCGGCTAAAGCGAAACACAATCTCAATTCCGCCGATTGGATTTTCGTGGAGATTTTTCGCGAACGTCAACAGCGCCGCGATTTTGTCGGATGGAACAGTCCGAACTGCATGTGCACAAATGTAACCGGTTTGCAATGTTAATGTACACGTAGACCTAACCAATGTATCGAGTTGTTATATATTCTAAAAAAGGGTCAAATTCAACACTTCCCAGATGTCGCGATTGCCCACACCCCAACATTAATCATAACATAAATTCAAAATCGTATTCATCTGAATTTGAAAATCGTGATAAACATGGACTTGAGGCAGACACCCCCGCTCCACCCACTATGTCTTTCACCACTCCCTCTCTTTTTGTTGTCCTCCTGGTCTGACACTGTGTAGGCAGCACCCTCCAATCTCAACTTAATTTGTACTTTCCGGTTGGGGTGAATACAATATCGTCGCGTCCAACTATAAGCCAATTTCGAAACTGCCATCTTGGCTTTTAATTTATGCAAGGTCACAGGTCGCAAGGTATAAACATTCCAAGAAAACGCTTTGTTAGCAATGAAATCGCACTGTTTACACCTCGCGACCTGTGACCTTGCATAGATTAAAGTCCAAAGATGGCAGTTTCGAAATTGGCTGATTCTCTCCGCTAGAAATTCAAGAGTTTTGTTGGTTGTTGGGATCTTAAAAAATAAAAAAAAACGATATTTTATCCCTTCAATTATCAAAATGACTGACATCACATGAACACATTTGTATTTTAAGAAGCATGTGAAGCGTCAATTTTCGGACTTTTGGGTACATGGCGGTTTTTAATGGCGAAAGTACCAATTCGTTATCAAGTCAACTCGTAGTCAGTTTGGTTATGGATATCGAACAGCAAAATACTCATCCAGGTCAATTCAATCCTTTTAAGCCCCCCCCCCCCCCCCATACATACACCTCCCTCCCGAGTGATGCATTACCCCCCCCCCCCTCTCCCCACGTCGATTCTCTGGCAACGGAGGGCTGTAGTCGTCCCGGCCTCATGTGCCTATGCTTCTTGAAAAAAAAAATTGACACCACCCCCACCCATCATAAACGAGATTTTGTATTCCGTGGTTCTGATTAAACCTGTTTTTACGGTGTGGGGGGGGGGGGGGGGGGGATAGCCAGCTCGATATATGCCACATGCATATCCGATGGTCATAGCCCTGAGGTGGGCGTGGTCTTCCCGCTGGTGGAGCTTTGATGGAATTGTAGATCAGTCCTACTTCACTGTTTTTGAAAGTGTGAAGTCTCTGACGGAACTTTTATTTATTTAACTGCAGGGGATGTACATGTAAATATACCAGGTGCACAGTCAGGGGATGGGGCGGGGGGGGGGGGGTGGGGGTGGGGGTGGGAGGGGGGGTCTTGCATAGAGTCAATGTTTTTTTGGTGGGGGAACAACAACACTGAATTTTACTGGTTACCCCCCCCCCCCCCCCCCCCCCCTCCGCCGGTCTTCTACACATGATATTGTAGACTCTAGGCTATGTGCCTGAAAAAGACTACGGATTTGGACCAGGACCATGACGTTAACCACCAACATTAGCATTGTTGATGCAGTGCTCGACTGTGCATGTTCATTATTCATAATTGCCATAATTTGCCTACAGTACACACTGAATGGCTGGGATTAGAAGAGGGATAAGTACTGGATGATTGGGGGGCGCGGTGGCTCAGTAGGTAGAGGTGCAGGCTGAGAGGTCCTCGGTTCAAATCCCACCTGCGGCAACCGCGTTGTGTCCTTGGGCAAGACACTTCACCCCCATTACCCACATGGGGGCATGGTGGCATTGTGTACTGAGGCGTACTGCACGTCGATCGTGCATCTGTCTTCAACCAATGCTAAGCCTAACCCTGCTTGTGTGGAGCTGACAGTTGCTCGCCGTTGCTCGGTGGTTCTCTCTGGGTACTCCGGCTTCCTCCACCCGTAAAACTGTCATGGTCATGATTAGCCATTGTGCAGAAATATGTGACCTTAAACACCAATAAATAAATTGGTTGATTACGACAAAAACACTCATGTAGTGGAGTTTCCACTCACACAGTGTGTTCAAGTCCTGTGAAAAAAAACCTACAGCACACTGGAGACATACTTCAACAAATTCGTTTCAAAGCCTCTAGACCAAAATACTAAGTTATGTTACTTTAATTTAACCCGTCGGGGCGAACTGTAAGGAGCGAAAAACATTCAAACGATAAAATGTCGGACTCCTCAAACATGTGTTGTTTGAAAGTTGTGAAAAAATAATGCCCTCGTATTTAAAAAATACACTTTCTGGCGTGTTCTTTCATATGATATTCATGAATAAATAGTAAAAATGTACGATCACTGTTTTTCTTTCATTTGAATGCACTTTTCTTTAACCATTTAACTTTGAAATGCATGTCCGATCAAAATATCGATTCACCCCAAAACAGCCGACTTTGTGGTGAGAGAAAGTCCAACCGTAAAATTGGCTATTGACTGATTTCTGATGTTGGGTGAAGAACTTCTGTTTGAAGTAATTTGGATATGGCCGATGGATATGGCCGCATTTTTCCTTTTTATTTGTTTATAATAATTTTACCAATTCAGAGTAATGTTTCTATCGACACCCAGACGGTGGCAGGGGGGGGGGGGGGGGGGGAGCAATTTTTGAAAATGGAAGTAGTTTTAATCATTTAATTATTTGTTAACCTTTGGCTGCATCCAATGGTAGGTTAAACAGATAGTTCTGTAAAAAGCTCAGCCAAGTCTAACTGAAAAAATCCTTATTTTTTTGGCATCAACTTAATTATAGCTCAGGTCGTGAGCTCTCGTTTGACCGAGCGCATTCCAGTCTGGAGGCTAGAGACATGTTTTATTTTAGGAAATCATTTTTAAAAAAAATAATTGAATCTGCCTAGGGATCGGGCCATCACTTTCTGAATTTAAAAAAAAAGTAAGCCTATATGATTTCATTTTCATTTTAATCGAAACTCGGGGCAAAGTTGGCCTGTTTGTCTACACCAAACTATATTGGAGGACGTTTTGTTGGGGGAGGACTTATCCTGCTGAATCCTTCATGACATTCATTGATGGACCTCGAAATACTCTGTTTCTCTTAGCTACCAGGGATTTTGCAAGGTCCATATTGGCTGTATTTCCATAAAATAAAAGACGGGTGGAGTTAAGACTGCAGGCTTAATACTTTTCGTTCTCAGTTTGATGCGATGAGGATTTACCCGCACAGACAAGGTCAGTTCTTATGATAGTGTTCACTTGTTCACATCTATTTACATCTCCGCACACTTTTCTTTCAAAATTTTTACTTTTGTCGATTTGAAAAGGGAGCGAGTCGGAAAATATCTTTAGGTTTGTAACTCGACTGGATTTTGTATTTTTTTTAATTGCGGCATACGAATACATCGAACGAATCTTAGAATGTACGATCCGTTCACGCCGAACTTTGAAGTTTTCACCATCAAGGAATACATGTAACAAATCATCTCACAATGTATTGGTGTTTCCGTTGCGATTTTCTCTCGATAAGATACCTAAATTTTGTCTCGATTCTTTCTCCATTCTGCCGCGTTTTATCGACAAAACCGCGATTCTCAATCGCGACGGAACCGAAGCCGGATCGAGAGCCGATCGACTAAAAGACTACTTTTGTGATCACAGTACTGTATCTGTAAAAGGGGTTTCGTGGTGGGTAAATTTAATGCTGCTACCCTGCACTGTTGGGTAGCAGCATTAAATATACCCACGGTGTAACGCATGCTGGATCATGGTTTCAGTTCAAAACAAAAGGTACTGCCCTTATGCCAAATTTCTCACTATGTGAGTTAACACATCACTGAATTCACCCAGTGTGAGCCTCATTCTGCAGATGACTGACAGCAAATTTCCAGACTTGCCTCAGCAACGTTAAAGTTTGAGATGGAAGATGAAAACTGAAAAGCATTCCAATTGCATCAGAGTTTTAATATTCATTCAGAATTAACTTTTTTTCCATTTATTATGAAATTGTAAGCAGTTATTCACTTTCACTGCTGGTGTGAAATATCTCGTTCAGCATCTCAGTCTCTGATGGTGTTGGACCAGGATCATCAAAATCTGAATGCAAAATAAAATCACTCAGATCACCAAACGATGAATCTGATTCAAATTGTGATGATTCTGAAACCTCTTCATCAGATTCGGATGATGTAACATTAACATGTTCAGAAATTGAAACTGCATCGTTAGGATTTGCACTGCTACTTTGAGGTTTAAGACACTCAAGTTCATCTGATGCAGATTCTGTATTTAAAGTTTTCTGCCAGTACTTTACTCTTTTATTTGCCCTCTTTCTGTACTTCTTCCTCCTTTTCTGATTGGGTCTTCTCACCTTCTTCTCAAGCCATCTTTTAACTACGGGGTCAGCATTGAAAGAACCAACTTCAGGACCCTCCTCAACAATTCTCAACAAATGTGCAAGCATTTTCTCGTGAATTGAAAACCTAGTATCTATTTTAGTCCTTTTGAGCTTGGAGAAAAATCGTTCAAGCTTGCTGTTAGTTACTGGTAATGTAAATAAAAGTTCAACTAGGGTCAATATATTCTGCCATTTTGTCTTCAGAGAAGATTCAAATAAATAATACCATGTATTGTATTATGATTTATTGCAAGGATTCAAGTACTGTAGTGTGTATTCTACGAGATTTTGAAATTCAGAGATTAAGTCAGTGACAGTACATTCAACTCCTGCAGACTGCATTTGAAACTTGAAATGATCATAGAGTTCTGTTATGTTAAGGTCAGCAAAACCAAGATTGTTTGTTATCAGTCCATTTGAATTTTGATTTTCAACTTCTGCTGACCATGCTTCCGTATTGAGAATTTTCACACTCTGTTCCAAGATTTTAGTTTCATTCAACCTGATATCCATACATTTTGTTATGAGATTAACATACACCGACTTTTTTGACGAAATGAATGCCAATTTATCGTGAAAGTCATTTTGACTGAATTTCAACCCTTGATACTCAAAAGTTAACTCTCCAGTCTGTTCATCTGTGTGTTCAGTCAGTTTACGCATAAGGTAAGACAGTGATGGAAGATCCTTCAGTTCTTTTTCTGTGATAGCCTTCATATGAAACTTGGCTTCTTTCATAGCAACAGAGGCAGCTACAATATCAATATTGTTATCCTGTAAATATTTTGACAGAATAGATGGTGGCGTCAAAATGTCAGAGAAAAAACATGTGAATATGAGGAACTTCGGTGTTTTCCATTTCTTGAGAAAACCGGCCAACTCTGCATTTGGAAGTGATTTGGGCTTTTCATCAATGAGTTTGGAAAGATGCTCCATATAGATACCATACTTATCAATAATTGTTCTGAGTGCACTCACTTTGAACGAAATCCATCGCGTGCCATTTGTCCTTTTCGGCTTATAACTCCCTTCGGAAAACATATCAATGTCATTTGCTTTCTTCAAATTGTCAATAACAGTTTTTAGTTCATAAAGTTTCTTTGGAGACTTATTGTAAATCTCAAACAATTTTCTCATCATCACATCGATCTCATCAAAAAATGTGTCACTCAGGGCATCTTTATGAGCAAGTTCTAATCTATGTGCAGTACAATGCTGAAAATATAATGAAGGCACGTGTTCCTTAAGAAGGGCCTGTACCCCACTTTTGGGACCGCTATTGACGGATGCCCCATCAGCACCAAAACCGACAAGTTTTCCAAAAAAGTTTTCCAACGGTATCCCCAAATCTTTGAAGAAAGAAATTATGGTTTCCTTAATTTCAACAGCATTCGGATTCGGCACATCTCTTACATCAATAAATTTAAGTTCAATTCCAACCATCTGCGCGGCTTTATTCTTGTTGAAATATTGGGCAAAGACAACATCCTTTTCACGAACGCTGACATCAGTTGTTCCATCAACAAGAACACTCAGGAACTTACACTTTAAAAGATCATTACCAAGGTTTTCTGCAAAATATTCGCCGAATGCTGCAATAAACTCGGCACATTTGTGTCTATTCGAGTAGGGTTCCCCTACATCAACACCGTGAAGTTTTTCAAGATGAATCAGATCATTGAAAATTGTAAAAGGTAGTTCTTTTTTTGCAATAGTATAAGCTATCTCAAATTTCCTAATCATTTGAAGTCGTTGAACCTCTGTGAGCCTTGCCCAACTATTTTCTATTGAAGCTTGACCTGGTTCTAATTTGGTGTTTGGTGGGGCTTTTCCCAATTTGATCAGAGTCAGTCTATGGGCCTTTTTGTGACAGTAGCTTGATACATGATCTTTTGCATTGCTCAACCGAAAGTTAGTTGACCCTTCAACCCACGATCTGTTAAAATCTCTACAACTATTTATCTCACATTCTTGATCAATACAAAACGAACAAGTTAATTTTGAAACAAGTCCATTTTGATCAACATCGTAGCAAAGCCATTTGTTTGCATGAGTTTCAACAAGGTCTTTGGAGATCCATTTCTTTACTGTGATTTCTCGTAATTTCCTACCACTAGGCCCAGTACAACTTGCTGATTGTTTGGGCTTTAAAGCACTGGTGCTATTTTTGGTCGGCTTCGACCCGTTAGCAGTGGTTAAATATTTCCACATTTCAAAATTTTCGTGGTAAAAACTTTGCTTGTTACAACCAGGAAATTAATATTACGGAACTCAAAGTTGTAAAAGGAACGGACGCGGTAACACCACTTGTGTCTGTTTTACGGGCCGTTCCATATTTACAACGCAATATCATGCCGAAGTTTATCGAGTGTAGCACTTGTGTCTGTTTTACGGGCCGTTCCATATTTACAACGCAATATCATGCCGAAGTTTATCAAGTGTAGTAATAGTATTATTGTATTGAACGGATAGATGCTGGGGTGGGGGCGAAATCGGGTCGATTAACGGGAAAATTCAGGTTGCAGATGAAAGATAAAAATGAGAAACACGAATAAAAAGTCCAGACTTTTAATTTATCATGAGGAAGTACAATATGTATTTTGGTGATGATATTAAAATTTGTATAATACACTTTATACAAGTGCGAAAATACAGGAAAAAACGTTGAGTTACGATAGTATATCCTTCATATTGGAATAAATTAAAAAGATAAAACACGAGCAGCTGTGGACAGGTAAGGGTGGTCCCTCTTTCGATAGCACAGCCATTGATGTTGAGAAAATAAAATTGATAATTTTCTCAATAAAACTGGAAAAACTAAAAAGGCGTGTTGTCTTTTATGAGATGAACTACTCTATTAACCCTTTACCTAACAATTGCCGCAACCGCCCACCTGACGTGCGAACGAATCGCCCGTAACCACCCGGCCGACGTGCCAACGAAACAGCCAGAACCGCCCGTAATCAAGCGCCACTCACTTCGAATATTTACCTGGTATCTCTTCTGTGTAATGTTGCGGAGCTTACATCGGGGCATTGGAACAGTTAATTGCAGATATTAATCGGCCTACTTATCCAATAAAAATACGTATAATTAAATAATTTAAATAGATAAATAGGGCGTAGAACTGAAAAACTTCGGATTCAATATTTTTCAAATTTCAAATATGGCGAGCGCTGTCACTGCAAATTTTACCAACGATTCCTGGTCGGAATAGGACAAACTCAATGGCTTTGATGAAGGGTTAACACCTGAAATGGACTTTTCGTTAGACATATCTGTATCATCTGTAAACCCAAGTTACCTCAGCGGTTTAGGTGACTTAAAATATTAAATGAAAGCCACGAGGGATTTGTTTTTAGAAACCCAATGTGCGTTACAATAGATCTCCAGGTTGCAATGAAATTGATAACGAAGACAACCTGCCGTTGCGCCTAAATGTCTTTTTATGGGTCTAAAAAGATAAAGAATTAAACAGTTCAAACAGCAGAATTCAAAGAAAACAAACATTGGCCCCCAACATGATTTAATCGCAACATCAGATGATTTTAATCGCAACATGATCGGCGAAAACTTTTTCGCAGCGGTTGCGTAGCAAACAAACTTGCATGCTGAACAACGTCACACAAGGAAACTAGAATATGTATGGAAACGTCAATGTGAAATGCATTCCACCACACGCAAAGTTCTATGACACTAATCGCACCATGTGTTATTGACCTTTCGAAACAATTACCGGAACGGAGGCAAGAGAAACACCCCAATACCACTCAACTTTCCCCTGAAGACGACTTATATATAAGCTTTAAGCTTTTTTTCGAATCCCTTTTTTACACAGTAATAAATGTCCCTGTATTTAGTTGTTTCATGTGTAATACTGTCTGTATCTTTCATTGTTCATATTTTTTGTTACTCAACTATTGTTGCGAAATGTATGCATTTATCAATTATTGAATAAATATTGTTTAAACTAACTCGCCCACGGGCGGGAGTGAGTTGCATTTAAAGGGTGAGTTGACCAGGAAAACAATTTCCAGGCACAATCCTGGAGTATGTCAAAGGAAAGGTATTGGGAACCATATAGTTTTCCTCTGCTGAATATGCCCAAACCGGCCTCCAACATTTATCCCAGAACTGACCTGACACTCCACCTGCCAAAACTGACCCACACAAGTGCATGTCGACACTGGAGTACCCCAAGGAACGGTGTTGGTACCCATGCTTTACCCCTGACTAGGAGTCACAGTGATGCCGGGCCTGTGCAACTTCGGCGCAGGTTGGTCCGAAGTCACTTGGACCGAAATCCCTTTTAGTCGTCTGAAATCACAAAAATGGGCCGAATCACCTGGTCCGAAATTGCAGAGGTCGGAGGTCACCTGATCCCCTGGCGAGTAAGCCTAAATCACCGTCCAACATTTTCATCCAAGCCGGCGTCTACATGTCATTACACCGGCAACCACAAGCGCATGACGATGTCGACTCTGGAGTACCCCAAGGAACGGTGCTGGCACCCATACTTTACCCCCAACATGTATGCCTAAACTGGCCTCCAGCATTTTTACCCAACCAGCCTCCGGCCACCCGTCCCTAACAGACCTCACAAGCGCATATCGACTCTGGAGTACCCCAGGGAACGGTGCTTGGACCCATACTTTACCCCTGTCGAGTATGCATTTATAACCGGCCGCCAGTATGTTCACCCGAAACTGCCTCCACCTGTCCGATATATATCCGGCCCCACAAGTGCATGTAGACTCTAATGTACCCCAAGGAACTGTATTGGGACCCATACTTTACACCTGGTGAGTGGGCTTATGCCTAAATCGGCCTCTCTAACAGTTACACTCAAACTGGTCCCCAAGTGTCCCCATCCGGCCGCACAATTGCATGGCGATTCTGGAGTACCCAAAGGAATGGTTCTGGGACCCATACTTTACCTTAGCGAGTGGGCCAAAACTGGCCTCCGACATTTTCGCCCGAACCGACCTCCACAAGCGGTCCGTCGATTCACCCACTTACACTCAAATACGCCCAATTACACCCAATTAACACACAACTAAACACCCAAATCAAATCAGTTTATTTCCCAATGTACAAAACAAATACAAACATATAAAGTTGAAAAGCTAAGTTACAAGATCATAGACAGATGTATGCTGTGGGAAATGATATAGTCTTACGACTGTCTTCCTGTCATCCCCAAGACAATCTAAATAATATGAGTTAAAAGAACAGAATGGCAATTGGCAGATATATCTGAACAGCGGGTATTTGTTACGTGTGTGTTTGTGTTTATATATGCCCACCCGAATTGCACAATTATTGTTTCTTGGGACAAATGCTTGGAATAAGATCAATGTGTCGATCGAATTTAATTTGACCCATCGCAAAGGCGGGACTACGCAATTCCCCCTAATAAAAATATCCTGGTACACCATGGGATGGGGAATGTCAAGTAAACATTGAATTTCCGGGTTTTTGCCCTGTATACACTAGCGTTTTAGAACAATAGACGACCAGGCAGTGGTGTGTGTGTGGGGGGGGGGGGGGGCTTCCAATATATTTTTTTGTTGTTGAAAAATTGGAAGTCCCGTCGGAGAATTATTGGGATCTTTCTTAGGCAAATTTATGCCGTGTTGGGTTTGTTTGTTTGTTTGTTGTTGTTTTTTTGCGGGGGGGGGGGGGGGGGGGGGGGGGGGGGGGAGGGTCATAAAATTATGAAGGCAGGTATGCCTGGAGGCCGGCTTGGGATGTAATTTTTTTTCATTTCTTATGGATTCATAATCCATTTTTTGTTGTTGAAAAATTGGAAGTCCCGTCGGAGAATTATTGGGATCTTTCTTAGGCAAATTTATGCCGTGTTGGGTTTGTTTGTTGTTGTTTTTTTGCGGGGCGGGGGAGGGTCATAAAATTATGAAGGCAGGTATGCCTGGAGGCCGGCTTGGGATGTAATTTTTTTTCATTTCTTATGGATTCATAATTCTACTGTAGTGTCAGATCTTATCATCAAGATTTTCGAATTTTGCGCACGACAGAAAAAACGTGGTCGAATCGTCCTAAATTATTCTTGTCCGTATACCGTTAAAATAACAGACTTGTAAACCACATACAATAATAAATTCCATAAATATTCTCCACAATGGGATTAATCGGTCTGTTCGTTTTGGTTTCAAATGTTCCCCAAAACACTCCACGGCATTGGTAGTTGCAAGACCTGCTGTCTTTTGTGAGAACGGCGTTATCAGCGAAATT
The DNA here is from genome assembly GCA_031216915.1 of Pictodentalium vernedei. Classification (NCBI taxonomy): domain Eukaryota; kingdom Metazoa; phylum Mollusca; class Scaphopoda; order Dentaliida; family Dentaliidae; genus Pictodentalium; species Pictodentalium vernedei. The sequence continues at coordinate 147,433,435 of CM062294.1, forward strand.
GTGCTTGTCGCGCAGGCTTCCTTAGATAACCAACAGCGAAAACAAGATTCTGACCTGCGACCCTCTTAACTCGATAGAAAACAATAGTGCGTTTACAATTTATATTGGGGATTTACATAACTGTCGCCTCAGTTGTTCAGCGCAGTAAAAGTGATCACGGTAAGTGATTATAAAATATCAAAGCACTCGATAAAATTGTGTGGCTTTAATTGTCTTGACAAAATTTATAGTCTTTTATGGCTGTTAAAAATACCAAAACAGTCCGCCATTGAGTGTAACCGTTCTGTATCTCGCGTTCATTAACGATTCCGAGTTTTGGGATGCTCCCAACAGGAAGTAATTCCGATTTTTTCAAAACAAGATCAGAATGCTGGTGCTGTCTCATAAAGATGTTTTTTTGGCTAATAAATGAGCCCCTCGCCCAAATTCTTCTTCGCACTGTATGAGGCCCAACATAAATACACGATAGTGATATTTATTCGATGTGGTATAAAAAATTTCCGGTGTACTATGCAGTTTTAACCTCGTAATTTTGTATCCGTCAGTCTGACCGCCCCCTCTGGTTTTCAGCCTGTCACGGGGATTTTTGAGCCGGTCAGTGACCGTGACCGGCCCGTTATAATCAGGCTTGGTTCTGAACTCATGCACCTTCCCTTGTACGGTAAACAGGCTACGAAATTTCAAAAATTTACGGAACCCATTTTTCGTTCACGTGTTTCGGGCTTGCGTAACCCATTTTTTCGTTAACGTTAATTATTTTTGCGCAACCAATTGGTTACGCAAAAGGTTACATGATTAAAACAAGATGTGAGATTAAATATTCAGTGGTTGATATAAGCTGTACAGGTTTACGTTTATACCAATATGGTAAAACCATTAAGAAACAAAATATTTAAAGAGATTAGTATTCATTGTAATAAATTAGAGCAATAATGAATACTGACGTAGAAGCCATTCCGCAATCAATGACTATTACATGTGACTCGAGGCTTCCTTTGCTGACATAGACAATAACAGTGGCTGGTGTTGTCAATGTCAGCAAAGGAAGGCTCGAGTCAGTAGAAGATTCTTTCGCTGATAAACATGAATGGATGCAAGACCTCAGGACTGGGGCTGAGAAAATATTGACAGATCACCGCACCATTCATAAAAGATAAAACAAACACCAGTGCATGCGTGTTTACCAAAAAATTGAAATCTATTAGTGAAACAACCATAGGTGTTCCAGGCCCATGCCATTTCGACCCACATAAATGTTTAAAATTAGATCAAGTTTTTCCTTGAATTTGTTTCTGCATTTCCATATCAATGCCACGGAAAATACTATTTAAGTCCAAATTCTAAAATTAGTGTCTTCAATCTCAACCTCTACATCCCTTTGTTTGATCCATAAGATATGAAAAAAACTGGAGCGAATTCGCAAGCAACAATAATGAGGGGGAAAACATGCTGAATCTACACCAATATCAAATAGAACACAACCACGGAAAAACCCACAATGGTTGATATGTTTCATGCTTTCGTGCTGACAGTTACTATACTTACTTAATGTCTGTGAAAATAAATGTTGAAATGTTATGTTTAGAATCACACGAGTAAAATACAGTACTACATAAGTTCAAGCAACAGGACAAACTACCACTTCTACTTCATACTCATTCGTTGTATTTCTTATCTGGCGATCAGGGTACCACGGCACACTGACACATCAATGAACAACAAAAAATTCGGACTCAAAAATTTCGTTTACGTCCTATTTTTTGCGTGAACGAAACATCATTCGCGGGTTTTTGGATTTGCGTAACAATCCCGCGAATGAAACGATCGTTCACGTGAAATTTCGTGGCCTGGGCGAACTGCAGGTACTTTTAGAATGCCAGATGAACCAGGACATAAAAGTACGCATCCTTAGATCTATGCTTGCCGCATAGTCGATCATTCGAAGGCTCACTTTTACCGACTGAATGATTTCCATAAATCCAGCTCGAGTCTATTACCAGTCAGAACGACCTGTCTGGCTTCAGTACGAGGAACAGGTGACTGTAAAAATCTTGAGAATCCAGATTCTCGACGACCTGTATTGCTTCCTTTGATAAGAGAGCTTATACTTCCGGTAGGAGAAACTCTCTTATGCAAGAATTTGATGGAAGATTTATCCAACGCGGACAACTTGTTAGTGGGGTTTTTACTCGGAATGATAGCCGTAAGCCTTCCAAGACTACACTTCTCACCCACTGATCTTCCGGGATTATTATCCAGTTTATTGCAGATCTTGATAACCTTCCGCCAACTGGCCAGCAATAGAGGTCTAAACCATCACCTGTATGACCTGCGAGGCTTACAGGAGGAGGAACCATGTCCTCCCCGCGAAAAACCTCGTCTCGCTGGCCTAGGGGCGTCTGACCTATAGTCCCGATCAGATCTACGCCCCTTTCCTAAGTCACTATACTGACAACCTCCAGAGTAATTATAAGAGGGTTTCTTGTACCCTCGTGAGGAGTTTCCTTTTGACAATTTTTGTCTGGAATGCCCTCCTTACTCTTGTCTGTTGAAGTGGGTCGTTGATACGCCGACTTCAAAAGCAGAGCACTAGATGCTTTCTTAGTAGTCTGTTCATAGACTAACGAAAGCTAGTCGTCGGAAATAAAATGTCCGGAAACCGGAGCGACTTGGAGAGAGCTTTTCACCTTGTCATCTTATCAGTAATGATGACGCAAGGGCAGCATCACGTCTGATTAACTCCACTTTAGCCACTGTTAGAGCAGAGTTATACGTGGTATACATAATTGCCATGGAAAGAACTCTAAGAGAGGTACGAACATCCTCAGATTCCTTTCCCTTGAGACGTTGCGCCATAGCTCTTGTGAGGTGATCTGCATAAGACATAACGTCCAAATTCACTCTATTTGAAGAAATTGCCATCTCAATTGTGTCTGAGCGAATAGTGAATGATACAGGTAAGGATACCTCTAGATCCCCGGCCTGCTCATCTACACGCAGAAGAACTCTCTGGACATCTTCCCCGACCGTTTTTAAATGGACGTGGTCCAAAAAATGGTATGTATACAGAAGATGAAGATAAGAAACCGCCTTCTTCCTCACACTCAAGAGGATAAATACGGTGTTGTCTATATGGCCGAAGGCCTGCGACACCTGCATAAACTGAACCGGAAAAGAAAGGACTTACTCCTTTGTCTGGATAAAGTCTGCGCCTAACGATGCCAGCGGTTTCTCTCCTCGTCGCAGCATTCTGATTCGGTGGAACAAAATCAGGGTAGTATTGTTGGATGAAAGCCATTGCAACCATTTACTGTTCCGCAAGACAAGGGTAATCCTCTTCCTTATCCCTTTCACCATCCAAGAGAATCAGTTGCGAATCTCCGTTGCATCTGCGTGAACAGACGACTGGACTGACCCAGCACCGTCCGACAGCAGAGATTCTGAGTCTGAGGGAGGCTGCAACTGCACTTGCTGGGATGCTGTGATCAGCTGTGCAATCTGCGACAGCAAGTGCGTCATCAAGGCTGGAGGAGCAGCGGTCTTCCGTTCCTTAGCCGCATACTGCTCCTGGGACGGTGTGTCGGAAACGGATCTTTCTCCAAACGTCCCGATGATCAAGGCCTCGTCTCCCTAGCTACCGGATGATCCGTCTTCACGGGCGAAGAGTGGTTCCTTCTTTGTGCAACAGGTTGGATATCCGAAGTCGGGTAGCTAGGATGCAGTCGTGTGTGCTCAAATAACGTAGCAGAGGAAGCCCTGACTGAAGCCGACCCTGGCTGCAGACTAGACAGAGCATCCCGAGCGGTGGGTGGACATATGCTCCGTCTCGTGCAAGTTTCCAACCAGAAAACTTCATTTCGGCCTTGTGAAACATAGCGGAGAAAGCCTGGACTGAAGCCGACCCCAACTGCAGACTAAACAGAGCGTCCCGAGTGGACAGCGGACATATGCCCCGGCTTGTGCAAGTTTCTCAAAACAACATCTGACCCCAGACATTGCTAGATTAGAGAGGGGGGGCCTCTCCTGTTCACGGTCTATCAAACCTCGCCGAGTATGGAACTTGCTGACTTCCTCCCTATTTCCGTCGTCGCTGGGTGAGCTATTTATATTATAGTGCTCACTCTACCCAATCCACTTCTTAGACCACAACTGATTTACTCGGCGTCATGGCACCCACGGACGGAGTATCGCTTCACCGGTCGAGCTAGCTGCTTGCAAAAGATTAAAACCTTTAACAAAGGCCCTAACTCTTGCAATAATGAGCACTGCAGCTAGCTCTATATGCTCCATGGAGCGCGACGGCGGTAGCACACTTGGATTGGTGTCAGAATATCATCACCATGTTCATGTTCCTCTGAAATAGAAACTGACAGAATGAATTAAAACGCAGTGAGAGGCTCTGATCCTCAGAACCTCACTGCCAACAACATACCGCGACACTCCAACATCAGTCATCCCAGTGCAACACAAGAATGACAAGAGTCCACAGGAGTGTATCAACTAAAGTCGATATCAGTTCTCCAAACTCCACAACAATATATATATATAACTGAGATGCATAATAATAGCAATCATAATTAAATTCAAAATATTTTTTGTAAACAAATAATTTTGAAAAAACGCCCAAATTCCCAAAGGGAACATAAAGAGCCCAAGGGCATCCCGATAGAGCCTAAGTGTGGGCAAAATACAAAATTTTTTGAGCTACACTACCGGAATAACAATCCATGTATCCTACAGTATACTACAGTAAATAGAATATAAAAAACTACCAATATATGAGGACATTGATAATGTAAACAACGTCAAGGAAAACAAGACATCAGGCACTTAAAAAGGCCCAAAGTCAGAACCAATTGAAATGCTATCAGATGCAAAGCTAGATCTTCATACGAAGAAAAAACGATACATCGGATAGAAGATGCAAGACTAAACGGCCTAATAACCTTAGGGTGAGGACGTAACCCTGGGGAAGAAACAGAATAATATTCTGTAATAAATGTTAAACTCCCAAGAAATTTAATAAAACATTTCAATAAAAAAAAAGCCAAAAAGCTTAAGAGTTCAACAGGAAGGGCTCATGGAAGGATAGGGAAGGAATACTTAACAAACAGTGGAATAATCATTTTTAAAATTGATGACATCAGGCATATGTCCCGAAATTGAGAAACATAAAATAATTTTATAATTATTATAAAGTTATAGTCTTGAACGTCCAAAACAACCGTTGAACACTTCCTTCATCCAATAACAGCCTTGTATCCACCAATTCTTGCATTGATTTGTGTCTGGCATCCTCAAAAAAGGAGATTTTAAAGCACAGATGTCATTTCATTGTTGATGACTTTAGGACCAAAGAAAGAAAGAAGTCGTGCCAATTTCGGTCACTTCCTGACGTCTGTGCATGCACGGAAAGTAAATTATGGAGGGCCAGATAGGACTTTTAATTTTCGGTTTTGCAAGCAAATTTTGGGGATGGGGGGGGTTCAAAATTTGCGTTTGGCCCTTGATAACTGAGTTTGCACCAGCTAGTCTGGGCCATTGGTGTTCAGTGTAAAAATATTAGACCTTCTTACATAAGCTCTTGAGAGCCTTAACTGGGCATATTAGAGGTCCTGCATTATGTACCAGAGGTAAGGCATTGATAATAACAGGAGTAGGTGGTTTGTCTGGTACCCATTTCTTGGCTAAGAAAATGGAAATTTCTGTATTTAACATACCTACCACTGGTCTGGACATGCTGGCGCGCTATTCATTAGAATTCAGGCCAAAGACATAATTCTGAACCCTCCATGTCCCAAAAATTAAGCCGAATCAATAAAAATACTATCCTGTACAGTCCTTCATAGATGGCTTCTACGCATGTGCAGAGCAAAGGAAACGTCCTCAATTCCTACCAATAACCATTCTTTTGTGATGCATATGGAGTGTACTAGTTCAAATGTGGGGAGGTGTGAGTGAATAACTCATGAGAGGGCACTTTCTGTTTGGGCCAGTCGCAGATATGATAAATAAAGAAATTACTTGAAATTTCCTTTATTTATTAACCATTACCACTGGCCCAGACATGCTGAATAGATAATAAGATGAGGGCTGAACAGGACTGAAAGAAAAAAACAATAACAAGCAGGCTATTGCTCATTCCAAATAGTAGGAATCCTTAACCCTTTACCTAACATGAAAAGCAGATGACACTTGCAAAAGAAATTCTTGAATAACTAATTTTTTTCATTTTTTGTCTCAAAAACATAGTTTATGACCCCTCGTTGGAACGAGCTCGACGAGCTCGTTCCAACGAGGGGTCATAACCTATGTTTTTGAGACAAAAAATGAAAATATTTTGAAAATTAATTGGCAATTTTTGAGAATAGCGCTGGCCGGTTTTGGCCGTTACGTTGGGTAAAGGGTTAAACAGCTTGCTTAGGATAAAATGGGATTTATTTACATCCAAGAGTGATAGATTAATAACAACTGTTGGATGCAATACCTATAAGGATACAAGAATCCATACTGGAGTAAGTCTTGACACCTATTCTAAGACCATAGCATCCCAAATGCTATAATTTAGGTTAAGGGGAACAAAATATAAATGTGTCTGGAGGTAACATGAAATGATTTATATCAAGATTACGAATCATGAGTTTTTATTGTATGGAATGAGCTCATGACTTCTAAAACTATATACAAATATACAATTTACCAAACATTGGCATTAATTGTGGTCCACCGTAGCCAAGAGAGAGGCTTGCAGGATTTTGACACTAAAGCCAAACAATGCGAGAACACCCTCACCCATTGTTTTGCAAGAGACATTTTGCAAAACAAAGAGGTAATCCACAATAAATGTCAAGCGTCACAATACAAAGCTTGAAATTTAAATTACATAACATTCTGAGTAGCAGACAGGTGACCTTGACATCTTAGATCCTATGCCACAGATTCTAGATGTAGAGGGTTGCATCCAGAAAGCAGCCTTAAAAAAATCTGATAAGGCAATAGAATTAGCATATGCCCAGGAGGATGATAAAGCTCTAACCTCAAGAGCAGAGATTCTATTCACTCTGCTATCCCTATCAGATAAATTACTATAGATGATACGGATAGTAGACTGAATCTAGAAATGGAATGAATTGCAATATGCTTTCTACCTGGAATGAGAGAAAGGAAGAGTCTTTTTCTTTTTCTTCCTTTCCTTAAAATTAGACCTCTTCACATATGTTCTTAACTGGTTGAGTGCTAGAAGCCACTATCAGGGCTTTAAAAAAAATAAGGGTACCAGAGCAAAAGCCAATGTTTTCCTTGCTCATGTTTCATATTCAGTCAAACGCAAATATAATTTTGTTTATATAAATTAGTTCTATTACAAATTATTGCAGAGTGCCTGTAGGCACTCTCCAATAATTTGTAATAAAACATTTTGAATGAATAAATTCAGATCACCAAATATAATCTAGCCCCCAACCACTTAAGATTCGTAACTGCACCTAGAATTATTGACAGGCAGTAAAACATGGAATCTATAGGAGCAGGTAGTTTATCGGGCACCTGATTTTTAGATAGAACGCCTACTTGAGTAGTAAGGCTAACAGAATTACCCATACAACGATAATGCAAATCTTCAATGGACAGGGCATGACGTTCACCAACTCTTCCTAGCTCAAGCAAAAGCAAGCAAGGATACTACTTCAAATGTCAAAAACTTAAACAGCAAACAATCTACAGTTTCAAATAGAGTTTCTTGGAGTTTTAGCAAGACCCAGGCTAGATTATATTAGGAATTAGCCTTAAAGTTTTTGGCCTTTTAATCAAATTTTAATTTTCTCCTTGATAGCTGGAGAAAGGTAAATTACATGATCCAGACTGCTGACTGCAGCCTTCCAGTTTTCTTGAAAGTAAAACTGGAGAGTCCAGGTGAAGAGACATCCAAGCGGAATCAAGTCAGTTACTGCTCCGCACAAACCCAGAAGTCTCATAAATTCTCTCTCAGTCACTGGCCCACTTGAATAAAAAGGAGAAAGAATGTTCTTAGCAGACAAGCTCTGGCAAGGAGAAGATGGAAAAAATTCAGATGTGTCTGAAACTTCATTCCCAGATGCCAAACGGTGGATGAAGGGTTTAGATCTGACTTCTGTATGTTGGTACAAAACTCCAGTGATTGCAAGAGAGTTAGAAGCTTCTGAACATCCCGATAAAGAGTTTCTTTGTGGAAGTGTCTTTGGAGGATATCGTCCAGATAAGCCAACGTCAGAACCGTTAAATGAGATCTGAAGTGAGACATGACGGAGTTCTTATCTGAGTGAATGCCAATGGCACAAAGTTTAATCTGAAGCACGTTGCCTAGAATTAATAAACCTTACTGTTTACAGCTGGGGTCAGCCTAACAGCTGATTTTAGGGAGAAGTGACTTCTTCTTCACGAGACTTTATGGAGAAGTCAGTGGAGATAAGGGAGAAGTCAGAAAAAAACATAAAACGTATATGACATTGTGACAAAATAAATGTACATAGGGAACACAATTGTGGACAAAAAAAATAAATAAAAGTTATACAAACATACATACAAGCACAAAACTTAGTCAGATGGTATATAACAAGAATGTAGGTTAAAATCCCCCACCCCCCTACAAAAAAAATGTGTCTTTCATGGTTTCTGGATGCCCTAACTCCTTCCCTACCAGTGATGACTATGGTTACCATGCAGTTGATTTTGTATTTGCCTCAATGCAGTGGATTTGAAATTTGGCATTACCCACTGTGCAAGTGTTCTTCTCTTTTATAGAAGGTATATTCTTTAAAAAAAAAATAATTAAAACATTTAAAATAAATTTCAAGTTCACATTAGAAGCTGGGTCATTCATGGTTTCTGAATGCCCTAATTGAATTGAAAAGCACAGTTAAAAAAGTTTTCGATATCCTTCGTATATTAAGCGTTATTAACAATTGAGTTAATTTATTTCTAAGGTAAATGACAAAATATTTCAGTTGTCTCCCTTCCCTTCTGCGCTGGGAAATAATACCAATACACTGCTCAGAAAAATGATAAATTTAAAGTAATTTGTATATTTTTAATACGTACTAATGGACCAGACTTAGCTGGTGCAACCTCAATATTATTAAGGGCCAAACACAAATTTTGAACCCCCCAATCTCCAAAATTTGCATACAATACCAAAAATTAAAAGTCCTACCTGGCCCTCTATACTTTTAGTACTTGCACATGTGCAGTACCCAGGAAGAGACCGGAATTGGCGTTAACATCATTCTTCCTAGTTGTGCCTACTGAAGTGATAACTCAGCAGGGAGGTATGAGTGCCCACTCATGGGAGGGCCATCCCCGTCAGGGCCATTGGTAAGTATTAAAAATATACAAATTACTTTAAATTTATTATATTTTAATACTAAAGCCAATGGCCCAGGCTTAGCTGAATCGTAAAAAGGTGAAGGGCCTAGGACTTAAGGAATTTGCAGACCAAAATACAGCTCCTTAGCCAGCATTAGAACTCCCAAAGTGAAAAGGAGTTTCAATATTTTAAGTAAATACCTATATGTCTCGCTACACCACAATATAGAAGACATACCACTGAAATAAGGAGCAATATTGAAGTAATTTCCTATTACTTAGCATAAATGATTACGGTAATTGGGTGTAACAAGCCCCCAATTTTAAGGCTAGTCCGGAATAAGACACTTAAAATGAGGAAAAGAGTGTCCGAGAGTGAGAGACTAATGCCCACAAACACACGCAATATATAATGTAACATGCAGTCCATAATATCAGAATAATCTACAGATGATAACAGCTTAACTCATAGTTACACACTTATTAAAAGGTCAGAAGAGGTAAGGAATAATCTTCAAAACAAAGAGGGGAGCGGTCTGGAAACAGTGAAAAAGCAGTACCGAATAATATATATATTCATCTAAAAGCAGGCTTGTCATTTTGAAAACTGCAGGAGGGCCATTATGGTTCGCCTCAAATCACCCCAGGAGGGCCATTTTGGGTTCTCCTAAAATTACCCCAGGAGGACCATTTCTGGTTTGCGGGAGCCATTTTGTTTCAGCCTGCTGGGTAGACAATGAATATCATTTTAAGGTACATGGTTTGTGTAATTATGATGTACGTCATCACATAATGTTTACACATGTAGATGCCGGCTTGAATATTTGGATGCAAGATACCAGGTTACCCAAGGCACTCACTAACAGTGAGTGTTTTAGTTATCTTGCATCCAAATAACCAAGCCCATATATATACATTACATGATGACTGTACAAGTCAGTGCATTGTGCAAACCACCAGATGACGATAACTTGGGGCAAATCAATCAGATTTGGGGCACAAATCGTTCCGGCTTTGATTTTGGACAAAACGTCCCAGGCGAATCATCAGGGGTCGACCTGGCTTGGGGATGCCATGTCCTGTAATAGCGCGTGACACAAGAGTTGTCACAGTCTGATGTACAATGTAATAACTAATTACAACTTTGGAATTGGCAGACCTCTTGTTCACATTTGGAAAGTTACATAATGTCTCTGGGTGACTGCGTGGACGACACACTACAAACTTCACAAATTGCGCTTTGTTACCTCCTTCAGTCCGCGAAAATTGTGTTTGAGACGGACGATTTTGATGTGCCTTCGACTGAATTAGTGGGCAGCAGAAATAGTGGTTAGGCAGACGTTAACCGTCCGTGGAATTTTGAACTCAGGTGGGCGACTGTGGCCCGGGGCGATCACCCACCTCAAAATGACAAGCCTGTAAAAGGCACCCGGCTATTAATTATTATTAGTGTTGAAACGATTAATGCCATTTGGATTTTTACTAATCGACGGGTAGTAGTCAACGATTAATCGACTAGTCGATTATGCAATGTCAGATCTAAACTAAGCAATAAATTCTACAAAACTGTGGTTTTAACTGAATTCATTGGCTGAAGTGGCTTCCAAATTATGATAAAATTAATGGGTCTAACTACGCAACATTATGGAAGCCGATGTCTCCATGACCTTACGACCAAACAACCGGTGCCGCAAAAAATAAATTGGTCTAATAATAAATCTTGGGTGTTCCAATATTGGGTTCCGTTAAATATTTTTAAGTGAAATTGAACTTTTCCCCTGAAATTCCCTTGTATATTGTTGTCTAATCATAAATTTCTGCACTTTGTTATTGTGCTAAAAAACTTTGAAGCAGAAAACAGGTCACTGAAGAAGTGTACTCTGATGACGCGATTGTTCCATGATCTGCATAACTTAATCAACCCCCAATGAATAGCTAGACAAACTATAAACAATAGCCTCATTGAATATTAAATACATCATGTGAGTTGTAAAACTTCATTCAATAGTAAATATCATTATGTGACGTTTTGTTTTCTGACCAATCTTATTACAGCAACATTTATCCAAAACAAGAACGTGTTGACAAAGCATGAACATGTGTAGAGAGCTTTTGTTTCCAATGTAGAAGTGCGAGTGCGATAGCGCATCTCAAATCGAAAGCACTGAATTAATTTTAATAAAATTGAATTGAATTTCTTAAAGTTAAACAAAGTGGAAACTTCAAGGCTTTGGAGAATACACTCAGGTGACTAATCGACAGGTGATTCACTAATCAGTTAATAGATTTGTTTAGGACTAATCATGTCGACTAGTCGAAAAATTGTTTCAACACTAATTATTATTAATTTATTGGGGCTTAACGCCATATCAGCAGCTAAGGCTATATCGTGGTGATCCCGGTTGTTAAAATCACAAGCTTCAAAATGTATGCCGCATCCGGAATACATAGATAGGTCAAAAACCGGTGTTATAAAAATGTACAACGTTAAACTTGTCCAAATGAATCCCAATGGAGAGTTATCTAATAGAACTATACGTTTCTTAGCCAACACACAGGCGACCACATTCAGGAGTACAATTCCAATAATGAACCACCCAATTGTAACCATACAATTACATGAGTGTAGGAATAAGCCTTGTGTACCACTTTACTGTTGAAAACTGGATTCCGAATATGGAACAGGATATGATTAAAAATCCTGTCATGGACCGTCCAATAATTCATTGTGCCCTAGGTCCGTTAAAACCAATGACTGTTCGGGGAAAGAATTTACCACTACGAATAATGAAGTCAAAATTAGAGAATGTATGCATAGACAGCCTGTTGGAAACTCCATAACTAATCCAACTAGCCCCAAAATTCTCATAAGCTCTATAGTAATGCAGAGCCAGAATAAAGAGAATCTATTCCGTAGTAAGTCTGCCTAATAATGTATACATATTATGCATGTAATCAACAGAATCCCACCTTAAAACGACGTTAATGCGATTAACCTGAGGAACAGACTCATAGGTTGTAAAAAAAGAAGACAGCTCTGAGCGTAACTACTCAGAGTAGACTAATTGCCACATTTGGAGAATGTCGCCCAGATAACCAACATGCCTGCCATTCGGAACACGAATGCTAGTTCTATCAACCAAATGTATTCATGATAGAATTTGGAATCCAAGATAGTTACTGCTCAGGAATCATATGCTCATATACCACTTATGAACGATCAATCACAGAAAGCAAACCATCTAAAGTGGCTGGGCCCCTGATGTCGCCATTAGACCACAACCCTCCCACCAATCGAAGAGCAATGAAAGGCATGCATATAATGGAATGCATACAGGGCTTACAGGAAGAGCACTGCATCCTGCCCTGTAATCGCCTCTTAACATATTGGTGGGGGGAGTTGACAAATAAATCATATCGAACTCCCCTCACCCGCAATACTTGAATCGCTAGATAAGTAAGGCCGGCACAGCAATATTAAGGCTTGGGACAGTGACAAATTCCTTTTTCGCTATAAGAAAAAGAAACTTCACTCTACATTCCCAAGCTATACTGCTGCTGCTATTCTCAATAAAGAGTAATACAGCTAAAAAGCTTGTAGTTAGCCCAAGCAAGCAGAATGACACTAACTCAGTGAGACTTGTATGCTTTAGTGTTAATTGTCTAGAATAGTATAGAAACCATATGGCTCCTTCACGTCTGACCGACTCCAGAATGCCACTTAGGACGGAGTGGGACGTGATGAAGAACACCATTGAAAGGAAAATACCCGCTGAAACAGAGTCGACATATCCCGTGAAATCAAGACAGTATGCCATGTCATCAAATAATACACCATATAAACATAATATCCAATCATCAAGTGGAAATATAATCCACAACATTAGATTTGATAAAAATGAAAGCGGGAGACCAAAACTATGTTCCGGCACCCGATCACAAGAAACCTTGCTTAACTCCTTGCGTCTCGTACCGATTATAGCAGGAATATAATCCTGAAAAGGAGTTAACTATAGGCAATCAAAAGAACGCTCATTAATCACTCTAGGTTAATATGGCATTATCAATAGGGCTAAAAGCCCCAGACAACCAACATAAAAATGAAAGTGTCAATGACACTGTAGCTCAACTTGTGAAGACATGTACATGTATAGTATGTGACACAGCAATGACAAACTTCTAGGTAATGACCTGATAACAAAGGTACATATAAAGTATTGTAACGGTCTGTACATAAATACTGGGCGTAGCCTGTAACAAATGTATAGGTAACGTATTGTAAAGGTGGGTGACAGTCAGATGCTAAACTAGAAAAGAAATCTTTGAGTCCCAGAGTGGGTCTGACTGAACCCCAAAATATTTGTTCTCATAGCACAGTGATAACAAAAGCACCCCAAAACACACTCATTCCTGTCCCAAGGTGAAAACAAAGGTACCCAAGAAGTTTCGTGAAGATCAGTTCATAAATACGAGCTGTATAGAAGTTGTGACAAAAAACTGATTGGACTTAAGTTCGGTACAAAATGGCCACTGGCAGCCATCTTGAATTTTGGACCGTACTCAGAAACACTCGTTCTCATCCCAAGGTGATAACAAAGGTACCCAAGAAGTTTCGTGAAGACTGGTTGATAAATACAGCCTCTAGCCCGAGCAGTATTGACATGTGCACTTACAGTGTATAAGTAGCACTAAATAAATCAAAATTCATCTAATTTGCATAATTTCTGCACGAGAAAAAAACCTGTACTGTATGTGATGTATGCCATGTTACTAAACATTCATACAAAAATTTATTCAAATCAGAACTTTTATACAGAAGTTCTGGACAAAAGACTGATGGCACTAATTTTGGGACAAAATGGCCGCTGGTGGTCATCTTGAATTTAGGACCACACCAAAAAACACTCATTCTCATCCCACGGTGATAACAAAGGTACCCAAGAAGTTTCATAAAGATTGGTTCATAAATACAGCCTCTAGCCTGAGCCGTACAGAAGTTGTGTACAAAAAACTGATTAGACCTAATTTCGGTACAAAATGGCCATTTGCAGCCATCTTGAATTTTGGACCGCACTCAGAAACACTCGTTCTCGCCCCAAGGTGATAACAGAGGTACCCAAGAAGTTTCGTGAAGGTCGGTTGATAAATACAGCCTCTAGCCAGAGCCGTATTGACATGTGTACTTACTGTGTGTAAGTAGCACTGAAAAAATCAAAGTTCATCTAATTTGCATAATTTGTGCACAAGAAAAAAACCCATATTATATGTGATGTATCCCATGGTACTAAACATTCAAACAAAAAATTATTCAAATCAGAGCTTTCATGTGGAAGTTCTGCGCAAAAATCTGATTGCCCCTAATTTTGAACAAAATGGCTGCCAGCGGCCATCTTGAATTTCAGACCGGACCCCAAAACACTCGTTCTCGTCCCACGGTGATAACAAAGGTACCCAAGAAGTTTCGTAAAGATCGGTTCATAAATGCGGCCTCTAGCCCGAGCCGTATTGGCATTTGCACTGACAGTGCTGAAAGTAACACTAAATAAATCAAAGTTAGTCTAATTTGCATAACTTAACTACGAGAAAAAAACCTGTATGATATGTGATGTATCTCATGGTACTAAACATTCATACAAAACATTATTCAAATCAGAGCTTTCATATGGAAGTTCTGTACAAAAAACAGATTTCTGCATCGTCGGTACAAAATGGCAGCTGGCAGCCATCTTGAATTTTGGCCCGCACCCAAAAACACTTGTTCTCGTCCCACAGTCATAACAAAGGTGCCCAAGAAGTTTCGTAAAGATCGGTTCATAAATACGGCCTCTAGCCTGAGCCGTACCCAATTGTTGACGTACGGACAGAAGGACGACGGCCCATGACAAAAGCTCAAATATGGCTTCGCCAAAGTTGAGCTAACAATACCGCTAAGGAGAGAACAAACTCTTCTCATGAAATAGTACCTTGTCTGATAGGACAGTGGTCTCAGCCTGGCTGAAGCAGTTAAAGTTCTTTCTATTCGAGAAGACAATTAAATGGCTGATAACTGCAGCCCTAGAAGTTCACTAAAGGAGACTTACAACGCTAGCCGCTAATGACAGGGATAAGAACACCGCTCAAACTTCTAGCTAGGCTACAAAGATGTCAACAATAAGCCAAAAGCCTATGACACTTAAGAAAACAACACAGAGAAGGAAAAGAGCACTCTTTTCGTTTAGCTGTTCTATTACCAAAAGATGGCAGTCTCCGCCTAGCTAATGGAGCTTAAAAGACTTCATCTCCGTGAAGACAGATATTTCGGTGTAAATTTTGCGACTTTAGACAGCTCCCTATACGGAGACTTACAACATTAGTTGCTAAAGTTAAGAGAAAAAAAGGCCACACTTGATTCTTTTAAGGCGTCAACAAAAGGACTAAAAGCCCCAGATGCCTAAGAATACAACACTGAGAAGGAAACAACGAACTCTGTCCTTTCAACGGCCCTAATTCCAAAGAAACAGCAGTCTCCTATTAGATAGCATAGCTAATAAGTTTCAGCCTGTGAATAGAGATATCTGGGTGAAACTGCAACCTGCTCACTAAACGGAGACTTACATTAGTCGCTCAAGGTAAGGAATAAGGACGACTCTAACGACCGAAATTCCAAAGAGACAGTAGTCTCAGGTAGCTAACACAATTATTAGTCTTCATCTCCATGAAGTCAAATATCTGTTTCACCTGCAGCCTTGGAAAGCTCACTAAATGGAGACTTACAACATTAGTCGCAATGTATAAGAAAAAGACTGTTGTAACTATATATAAGGTCACTATGACATTAGCTGCTCATGATATATAGTCACAGACCACTCTTAATTCACATACGCCAAACTAAGGCGACAACAATAAGACTAATTGCCTGTGACGCCTAGGAATATCACACCGAGAAGGAAAACGTAATTCTTACCTTCTAACGGCTTATTCCAAACAGCTAGCAGTCTAAGCGTAGCTAACAGAGCCTAAAAGTCATATATCAGTGAAAAACAGATATCTGTGTATAACCCTGCGGCCTTAGACAGCTCACTAAATGGAGACTTATGACATTAGCCGCTAATGTATAAGAAATGACAGCTCTAACTGTACATAAGGCTACTATGGCATCCACAATAGCACTAAATGCCTCTGACGCCTTGGAATACAACACTGAGAAAGGAAAGACGTACTTACTCCTTCTAATGGCTCTATTCCCAACAAGACAGCTGTCTCAGCCTATCTATGAGCTATCGATCTTCTATTCGTTACGATCATTGCCTTTCTAATACTATTGCTAAGCCTAGGGAGGCGTTGTTAATCAGACCAAAAGCCTTCAACACCTGAGCCGAAAGATCCGGCAAGGAAGATCTCCATCTTTCCTTCGCCCGGTACCTTAAGCTGTTTTTTGCCTAGCAAACAGACTTTTGTTCAGATGGAACATGATTCGAAGAGCTTATGAATACAAATTCAAAGTCTTAATGTGCCATTCCGTGAGGGCTGAAGAATCAACCTCTGTAGCCCTCTCACCATCTGAATGTTCCATCTGAAATATGGTCAATACCATCCGAATGTACAGATGACTGGACCAACCCAGCACCATCCGACAGCTCACTACCAGAGACTGTTGATGGCAGAACCTGTGACTACTGTGATGCTGCAATACGCTGCACAATCTGCGGCAGCAGGTCCTTGAATGAGTCTTGCTGTCCCCAGATCTTCAATGCATATATATATGTCCGTATAAAAATGGCTCTGAACGACAAGCTACAGGTTAATCCGACTTCGGTGGTGAAGACTGGGAACATCTCTATGGAACAACATGAGCATGTTAAGTCAGATAGCTGGTCTGCGGTCTAACATGCTTCATCATTGAAGCAGAGGAAGAAGCCATAGCTGCAACCGGCCCCAGTTGCAGTGTGGAAGGAGCATCCTGAACCGCAAGCATGAATGGGTGTCCAGCTCACAAAAGTTTCTCCGAAGCAAAAACAGTCAGCCCTGACTGCTGATGGAACGAAGAGGAGTCTTCCGCTCGCGGTCTGGTTCCAGACCTCGCCGAGCGTTCCCTTTAGAAACATGTAAGCTTCTACCCCTTAATGTGCTTTTTCATGGAAGTAGAGGAAGCTGTAACAACAGCCGACTCCAGCTGAAGTGTGGAAGGAGCATTGCTCCGACTCATAAAAGTTTCTCACAACAGACAAATATGTCGACACCGACTGCTAACGGGGCGGAGAACGCTATCCAACTCGCGATCTGGCTCCAGATCTCGTTGAGTATCCTGTTGAGAAACTTGCCGGCTAATCCCCTTTAAGTGTGCTTCCATGTAAGAAGAAGAAGACATAACCACAACCGATGCCGGCTGAATTGTGGAAGGAATTTCCGACGCATGTTCCGACTCATTATAGTTTCTCGCAACGGACACAGTCGACTACGACTGCCAACAGGACGGAGAGGGTTCTCCAACTCGCGATCTGACCCCAGATCTCGCCAAGCATCTTGTAGAGAAACTTAAAGGCTTCTTCTCCTTACTGCCATCGTTGCAGGGTGAGCTTTATATTATAAGGTGCTCGCTCTACCCACATTATACTACTCGACCGCAACGGACCTACGCAGCTCTGGGCTCCCTTAAAAGGGCCAACCACTGCACTGGTCGAGCTGGCTGGATGCAGAGAATTAAGCTACTTCGGCTTTAATCCTGTGTATTTATATCATAAGCATCTTGGCAGCTAGCTCTATTTTACTCATCAGAGTGCGACGACAGCAGCACGTAACAGACACGTGTCAAAGTACCATCACCATCTTCTTGTTCCTCTGAAAAAGAGACTGAAAGACTAGTTGTAGCCAGCAGTGAAGGCTTCACTGCCCACCACCCGTTTCCAATGTTCGCATCCCATAGTACAAGTACTGAAGGAGTGCCGCGACTATCGGCAAACAGCAAGCCTATATTCCGAGGCTTCTTGGACACTAAATATCAATTATTATAATGGCAACAATAATAATGAGGCCAAAAGCAGAAGTCTGCTGCACTCCCCAAAATAAACATCACAAGGATACATAACATAGACAAAACAAAAAATTTTGGAATAAAATTTTAAATCAAATTTTTTTCGAAAATTTTTGATTGAAGCCTATGTGCCCCAAGGGAACCTCATGAGCCCAAGGGCGTCCCAATAGAGCCTCAGTGTGGACAATCACTAACTAATAAAAGCTAAACTACCGGAATAAGATATACTATGTATCCTAATAGAAAAAACGTGATTGTTTAAAACTAAACATTGAATTAATACGAATCCAAAATGGTATTGAACAAACAACGTCAAGAGGAAAACCAGAAACTAACTAACAGCAGGCACAACAAAGGCCCAGAGTCAGTAACCGATTAACAACCACCTGATGCAAAGCTAGATCTTCATATGAAGAAAAAACAATGCATCTGGTAGAAGATGCAAGAGTATAGTGCTCAAATGGCCATGGAATTTCAAAGTCGACTAGTCGACACCCCAAAGTTGAGTCGATGTTGACTAATCGGCAAGCCCGACTAAATTCGGAATTCGAGCTTGTAACCGGGCAACAACACCGCGTTACACGAGAAAAATACTCTTTTTTTTAGTTCCTAACAGGCTACCCCCTGCTTGGTTACAAGGACGACCAATGGGCTTTGCGTCATGGTAAAACAAACATGTCAAACACATAAACCCCCCTATTTTAGTGTAGAGCTGTTCAGTCCACAGAAAAAGTCGGTACTCGGTGCCTTCAAAGTACAGAAAATGGAACAGAGTAATTTTGGAAAGGACCGAAAATGTCGGTTCCGGTACATCCGGGTTACCACATAAACAAAAGAGGGAAAAAATGAACGTCGACATGGAACGCAGTGTGGTGAGAAAGTACTTTATTAGGGAGAACAGAACGGATAAACATTCAACTTGCAAAGTATGCAACAAGAAAATCGCATCGATGTATGACAACACCTCAAATCTGCTCCACCCCAACTTCAATGATCCATAAAGAATTAAACAACTCAGACTTGGCAAAACCAATAACGCAATTGACAAGCATTAAATATTTGCTACACACTCTTAATAATTTTTTAAAAAACTTCACAAGTGTTGAAGACCTTCCAAACTATTCTGGAATGAAAAGAAAAACTTAAGACTTATAAATATTATATGGAATATATATCAGCCATGGAATGAAGCAAATTAAATTTGGTGAGACATATGGGGCGTCACGTAAGGCGTAAGCACTGTCAGCAATTTCCATTGTATGAAAAAAGTCGAGTTCTTTGATAGCTAATTTGATTACATCCCTTAGACTAGAATTACCTTTCAAAAAGACACTTTATATGCTTCTGGTGAGTTCATTCGCGCAGCTGTTACGTCCCAATACCTCTTCGAACAGTGTTGGTCCAGTGGCGGATGAAGGACTTTATGAAAAACTGGGGGAGGGGGGGGGGAGGGCCTCACCTCCCCATTAAATTTTAAAAGTGAGCAGCAGCAATATTCAACTTTGCTGCCTAGTATTATAAAGCATCCATCGCATGGTCTCTTCGTGTGCTGCAAGACACTGACCATAGGTCCTGTCTTGCAGAAGGTGAGCACATGTTATCATGTTTGATTAGAATTGTGAAAGTTTTGAATACATATCAGTTCTTTATCTGAGCACTTTAAGAAGCCTGAATAAATAGTATTAAAGACTGAGCGTGGGACAATGGTATCTAATATGTTTGAATTTTTTTATGCCTCCTCACCTTGCAAAAAGATCTGCTTCCCAAACTTAATACTATATTCTATACTATTCATACTTCTCACCCCTCACATTTACAGTTGGTTATAAATTATAACGGCAAAATATTGGAGGTCGAATTTGGTCAGCCAAACCGGCCCGCTACTATTTTCCCGCTATAAATGTAAACACCAATATCAGAATAACAGGAAAAATAAAGAGCCTTTTCAGTCGATTTGAGGAAAATTGTAGGATCTGGTGAAGACAAAAATGTTAGATATCGGTTTGGGTAAATAATGGAGGTCGGTTTAGGTCTTGGAAGTTGTGGGGGCTGTTTGAAATGTTTTGACATGGGGGTTCGAGGTGTGTGTGAGCCCTGTGGGTGGGGGGGGGGGGGGGGGGAAGGGGGCTAGTAACCCTATCATCTCTATGAACTGATTTGGGCCACTAGCTGCAATGGCTGGAAGGCAGTGGAAGCCGTTTTGGTTGTACATGTACTTGATGGTGAGGTCAGCTGCAATCAAGTAGTAGTTTAGTATCTTTGTTTTTATTTTTGAAGTATACAGGACTGAACAGTTGCTGTCAAATGCACCACTGCAACTGGCATCAAGTGATAAACAAAAGAGTTGGAAAACATCCCGATTCACGAAAACTACTATTTAGTATTTAGTCTTCAGCTAACTTATGTGACAGTGTGTCAGAATCCGCGATTTTCCCCTACAGAAATTTTGTACTTTGTTTCATCAAAATCTTTGGAAAAACTTCTTTTTGTCATTTCCACTCTCAAAAATATCAGTTTATCAACTGTGCTGGGGTCCAAGCTTGCTCTTCGTTTATTTACGACTAGTCCTGTGACTGAGAATATTCGTTCTGGCAGCACTGAAGTACCCGGAATGGAAAGGTACTTTTTTTGCTAATCTTGGGTAGTGTTTTTTTTTTTTTTTCCACCACTCTGTTGGGGTGTTTGTTCCATTATTCAACTCAGAACAATATTCTGTCAACTCGTGTTCAAACGACTTTGAATCACTTTGTTTTGTTTCATAAAAATCGCCAAGTATATACTGCATCGCCTTGTCGGCTTGCACAACTTTTGCACGCTAGCATTTGGGTAACGGCACTAACAGGTCCTTATTATTTTCAGAAGGTGTTGACTCAATTTGCGCGTCCACCACACCATGAACATTCAATGCTTCACAGTAAATTTCAATAGCGGCACGACAAAAACCAGCCGACAAAAGGCAAAAAAACGTCCACGTCGACTAATCGTTTGAGCACTACAAGAGTACAAAAACATCCTGAACAGAAATAGACAGGACGTAAACATAGGGGGATAAACAGAATACCTATTCTATTTACAAGTTAAACTCACAAGAATTTAATAAAAAATTCTTGAATAAAAAAGCCAAAAGAGCTTGTGAGTATAACAGGAGGGTTCTGGGGAGGGAAGGGAAGTAATAGTAACAAAACAACAGTGGAGTCATATTATAATGACGACGTTCAGAATCATATCACAAAATTGGGTAACATGAATAATTTACACAAAAATTATAAAGTTACAGCCCTGAACATCCGAAACCACCATTATTCACTTCCAGCATCCTGTTCCACTGTTGATTCCATGAAAACCATCATTGATCTGTGTCTGGCATCTTCAAAAAATGAGAATATAAAGCACAGATCTCAGTTCAGCTGTTACTGACTTTGGGCCAAACAGAAGAATGATGTTTGCATCAATTCAGGTCTCTTCCTGGGTATTTTTGCACGCACAAGTACTAAAAGTATGGAGGGCCAAATAGGACTTTTAATTTTCGGTATTGTATGCAAATTTTTGGGATTGGGAGGTTCAAAATTTGTGTTTGGCCCTTAATAATATTGAGGTTGCACCAGCTAAGTCTGGGCCATTAGTTTTAGTATTAAAATATGACAAATTCTGCCGACCATCTTACATTGACACGTGCGATAGGTGCTAGGAAGGTCCATCCTAATATGTGTGATTTCTATCATAGCCTTATTACATTTAACCACCTTCCAACACAAGTTTTCAAAGAAAAACTTTCAAAGCAAATTGCAGGGCGAATTTCAATGCAACCAACTTTTCAATGGAAAAGAGTGTAACCGTAAGCAATTTCGACGTTTTTATGGATGAACTGTCTCCTACACATTTTTTTTTGGTGTTTTGAAATGGTGGTTAACTTTAATAAATTCTAATTAACATGATGCGTGTCTTGTGCGATTCATTGGTTTTGCTGGCACTTTAAATAGTCATTTTGTGCTGGTTGCAATCAGTTGGGGCGTATTGTTCGAATGACTAAGCCATTACAACCTTTTTCAAAAATATAAAATTGGGCTAGTTTAGGCTATTTTCAGAGCTGTATGACAGATTTTAACAGCAGCCATGTTTACTTTGTTATGAATGCGGAAGCGTTTTTTTTTTTTAAATAAAACATAAGAAAATGCATAAAACTGCCACTAGGTCGACTTAAATTTCGCCTCCAATGTAAGGCAAGGCGACTTGAGGAATGACGAGGTGGCTTCTTCGCCTTTGTCGCCTATTCGGCTGACCCCTGGTTTACAGTAAACCTCAATTATTTCCTGAACAAAGGATGAATCATTACATGAAAGTAGGCATCCTTGAGGTCGATGCTTGCCACAAAGTCATTCACTCAAATGCTGTTCCTTACAAAATTTTGGAGCGGAAATGAGATTGTTGATCCAGCTTATGTCTTTGACTGGTTGGAAGGAACTGTCTGGCTTTGGCACAAGGAAGCTTCTTGAATAAAAACAGAGACTAAATATTCTCTACAGCATCTATTGCCTTCCTGGAAATCATCAAGTTTACTGCTTCGAGAAGACGGTTCCTTTTGATAAGGTTGGCAGGTAGATTTGTATATATGGGAATTCTTGACAAAGGAGGTTTTCTTCTGAATGAAAGAATTAATCCTTCTTGAATAATTTGTGGAACCCATGGATTTTTTGTAATTTTCTTCCATTTATCCACAAAGTGGGAAAGTCTTCTGCCGATCGGAAGACAATAGAGGTTGAAAGCCTCAACTTGAATCTCTTCAAGGCTTGCGATAGAAACTTGGTAGAACAGCGAACGTCCCTTGTTCAAACTTCACTACATGTACAGCGAACTGGAGACTGATTATGAGGAGCTGAAGATTTGGAATGTGATGAGCCACAAGATTTCTTAGAACCAGAATGCCTTGGTTTTTTGGAACTACAAAAATTTGGAGCAATCTGATGAAGAATAAGACTACTTGTGGCTTGTTTGGTAACCTCTTCAGGTACAGATGTGACTTTGAAGAGCAAAGACCCTGTCAGAGGAGCTGCTCTAAAAGAAGGTTTACAAGCTTTATTTAGGTATGACCCTGCCAGTAAGGCATTGTCTTGTCTAACCAGCTCAAGGTTAATAATAATAAAACAACTTAATTAATCAGATGTTAATCAAACTCTCTGATCACAATCAAAACATTTTATATAAAAAAAACTTATTGCCAATCAACTGCGAATAAAGAGGTGAGCAACTTTAAATTTCAAATCTTCTGCCTATAGCAAGCAGTTTTGAAATTTAAAATTGTTTATCTCTTAATTTTCATCATTTCATTGCCTATTATATATTTCCCAGCAGAGGGAGTCTGAGTTTACAAGAAACTGTCCGTAAATAATTGTTTTGTTATAATTTATTGGAGAGAGTCATTGAGCACACTTCAATAAATTGTAACAAAACAATTACATATTAATGTTTTTAAAGTAACCTGGTGCATACAGTATAAAATCAGTAAAAAAAACTTCCAGCACTTTTCAAGATTTTTATCCTAACAATCAATTAACCCTTTACCCAATGCAGACGATACCAAAATTTATTATTTTAAATATAATTTTTTCAAATTTTTCAAAAAATTTCAACAAAACCATATCATGTGACCCCTCACTGGAACGAGCTCAATGAGCTCGTTCCAATGAGGGGTCACATGATATGGTTTTGTAGAAATATTCTGAAAAGTTAAAAAATTTATAGTAATTTATATATTTTTTATACTTACCAATGACCCAGACTTAGCTGGTGCTAACTCCAACAAAACCAGGGCCAAACACAAATTTTGCCCCCCAATCCCCAAAATTTGCATCCAAAACAAAAAGAAATCATGTCCTAAAGGACCTCCATAGTACGCCTCTACTGCGCATGCGCAGTGACGCAGTCGTCCCGAAATTGGCGCCAATTATCATTCTTACTGGCAGTGCCTGGTCAGCGCTATGTACTCAGCGGGGAGGCAAGAGTTCCCAACTCCAGGGAGGGCCATCCCCGTCTGGGTCATTGGTAAGTATAAAAAATATATAAATTACTATAAATTTTTTAACATTTTTATACTGTACCAATGACCCAGACTTAGCTGAATAGTAAACAGGCTGGAGGGCCTAGGACATAGAGGAAAATCCAATAAGCTCAACTATATAGTAAAGAGGTAACCCCTTAAGGAGAAAAGGAGTATTATGCTTTACATGTATCTTTCTTATTTAATATTAAATTAGAAAGATACACTACCCTTAATAATTGAGCACAATAACATTCATGTTCTCTATTAACATCCAGTATAACCCTTATACTAATTATTTTTAAAGCAAGCCAATAAATAAAGTAGTCCAGAGAATTGAGACTCTTTATAATCATTTAAAAGTGTCCGAGTATTGTATATTAAAGCCCGTTTGACACTTGACATATACAAATGCTTCACACCGAGCTACACTTTAAAAATAAGACATGAATGAAATTAAACATTAATATTACACTTTAAAACCATCCCGGAAGCGACTCAGAAATACTGACTTGGAGGAGGCATTCCCTTGCTTTTCACTATAAAGCAGGTGACCTAAGGGAACACCCGCTCCCCCCCCCCTTCCCCTGGGTCAAATAGCCCAGAGCGAAGAGGGCAGCCGGACGGAGTCACTGCCGGAACAGAAAGCCTGCATAACTATAGTTGCAACTGTTTAGTGGACGACATTCTGAGCAACAGATAACGGACCTAAACAATGCAGGTCTCCAGAAATGGACTCAATATTTCTGAGATAAAAATTCGTAAATGTGGATGGCTGAGACCAATAAGCAGCCTTCATTAAATCTGAAATAGCAACACTATTAGCATAAGCCCAGGAAGTAGAAAGAGCTCTTACTTCATGAGCAGAAATCTTAAGCACAGACTGCTGAGAAGAAGATAAATCTTCATAAGCAGTACGGATAGTTAACTGAATCCATCTAGCAATAGAATGGACTGAAATGTCCTTTCTATTAGGCATCAAAGACAGAAAGAAACGTTTCCGTCCCTTTCTGATAAACTGAGATCTCTGTTTATAGATACGTAGTGCTCTAACAGGACAGAGTAAAGGCCTACGCCCGTCTGAAGACGGAAGAGCCTTAATAACAATAGGTTCCGGATATTTATTAGGAGCCTGATTCTTAGCTAAAAAACCCACATTAGTAGTGAAGGTGATAGTGTTCCCAACACTACGATAATGAGAATCATCCACCGATAGTGCATGAAGCTCACTGACTCTTCTGGCAGAAGAGAAAGCTAAGAGAAAAGCTGTCTTATAAGATAAGAATTTGAAATCTACTGTCCCAAGAGGTTCAAATGGCTTTTCCTTCAATTTAAGGAGAACCCAAGCTAAATTCCACTTAGGAATTAATCTAAGAGTTCTGGGTCTATTTATCGAAAAGTTTCTAACCAACTTCGATAAAGAGACATTAGATCCAATTTGTAAACTATAATGATGTGCATAGGTATCAGATAACATAGATCTATAACCCTTTATAGTAACAGGCTGCAGTTTGATTTCGTCAAACAAGTATACTAGAAAGTTTGCAATGTCTGGTATAGAGGGATCAAATATATCTACAGAATGATCCCTACACCAACGACGAAAAACCTTCCACTTAGCCGCATAGTTTAGCGAAGAGGAGGTCCTCCTACAGTTAGAAATCGCGTCCACTGCTCGTCCTGTAAAGTGCTTGCCATGCAAGAAGGACTGCACAACGGAAAAACGTGAAGGTTGAGACCTTGCGGGTTGTGATGGAGTTGGCGCGATTTCCCCTGCGAAAGAAGATCCTCTCGTGGAGGAAGCTTCCGCGGTAGGTCCCACAACAGACACCTGAGTAGATTTATCCACGGTCTCTGTGGCGACAGAGATGCTACCAACAGAATCTTGCATTGAGATTGTTTTATCTTTAGCAATACTTGTTGAATTAACGGCACTGGAGGATACGCATATCCTATCATTCCGTCCCAAGGGATCGACAGAGCGTCTACTGCAAATGCTCTTGGATCCGGACACGGAGACACATACGTCTGCAACTGATTGTTGAGATGTGTCGCAAATAAGTCTATCATTGGCCGTTCCCATTGGTAGCAAATCTGATTGAATACTTGTTTGTTGAGAGTCCACTCCGACGGCAACAAGCGACCCTTTCGTGAAAGGGAGTCTGCTAGCACATTCAGACGACCCGGTATGTGACGGACCGAAAGAAGAACGTGATGTTCTAACGCAAACAGAAGGATTCTTTCCGTTAGATTGAACAACGGAACTGAATGAGTGCCTCCCTGATTCCGTATATACGCCACTACTGTCGTATTGTTGGATAGGATTTGGACATGAGCATCGTGAATAATGTCCATCCAGTGACGTAACGCAAGCCAAATTGACATCATTTCCTTGATGTTTATGTGCTTGCACAGGAATTGCGGATCCCAAAGACCCTGGCATCTCAAATCCGTTGGGATTAATGATGCACCCCAACCTGTTTGACTGGCATCCGTCATAACGGTAAAACTCGGATCCGGCAACTGCAGCGGAACTCCTTGAGTTAACCACTGAATGTTTGCCCAAGTCTGAATCTCTTGTTTCACTTGATCTGACAAGAGAACGTCTACATCGAGCGAATGAATTTTCACACTCCAATTCTGAGTCAGGAAAATTTGAAGAGGACGTGTGCGTAGCCGCCCCATCGGAATGAGATCCGCGGCGGCTCCGCACAGACCTATCAGTCTCATAAATTCTCTCGCCGTGACTTTGTCTGCGTGCAGACAATAGCGAGCGTAACAACTGACTAATTTCGCTCTGGTTAACGGCAGACGAACGAGATTGTTGTGCGTCTCGAAGCTCATTCCCAGATGAGTGAATGACTTGGACGGCACCAGATCCGACTTCTCCTCGTTTACTATAAAACCGAGACGTCGAAGCAATAGAAGAAGATTCTGAACATCGTTCTGAAGCGTTAACTCGTTGCCGTACCTCTGAAGAATGTCGTCCAGGTAGGCCGACGTTACCGCAGATGAATGAGCTCGGAAGTAGATCATTACCGAGTTCATTACCCGAGTGAAAGCCCAGGGTGCTAGATTCAATCCGAAGCACATGGCCCGGAACTGATACACCACTCCTAGGACTGCGAAGCGTAGATACTTTCGGAATGTCGGATGTACCATGACGTGAAAGTACGCATCTTTGAGATCTATGCTCGTTGCATAATCGTTCACCCGAATACTCGCTCTGACCGATCGAATCGTCTCCATATAAAACTTCGGAGCGACGATCAGCTTGTTTATCCAGCTCAAATCTATGACTGGACGGAACGAGCCGTCTGGTTTCGGAACCAGAAACAGATGGCTGTAGAATCCCAGAGATTCCTGGTTTTCTACGACCTCTACCGCGTTCTTCATTAAAAGAGACTGCACCTCTGATAACAGAGCGTCTCTTTTCTGTGGATTTGACGGAAGATGAGTCCACTTTGGACTTCGAGTTAATGGAGGCTTTCGTTTGAAGGATATCTTTAGACCTTCCGAAGTCACTCCTCTCACCCAAGGGTCGTCCGTAATCGACGCCCACTCTTGTGAAAAACTCGACAACCTTCCGCCAACCGGAACGCGATAGAGGTTTAAGCCATCACCTCCTGGACCTGCGAGGCCTGCGGTAGGAGAAACCACGTCTTCCACGACCCGCACCTCGCCTCGTCGACCTCGGGGCGTCCGACCGATTGTCCCGGCCTGAAGGACGTCCCGAACGAGAGTCGCTATCCTGACGGTCTCTAGAATAAGACCAAGAGGACGCACCGGAACCTCTATAGGAACCTCTCTTGGGCGCATTAGACCCAGAAGTGCCTGTCTTATTCGTGTCTGCTGTATCCGACTTTTTAGGAGCCAATCTGAACAACAGAGAATCATTAGCTTTCTTTTTAATTTTATCATAAATAGCGGAAAGCTTGCCGTCAAAGAGAAGTTCTCCTGAGACCGAAGCGACTCTAAGAGAGTTCTTCACCTTAGAATCCACTAGTGTGGATGTAGCTAGGGCTGCGTCACGTCTAACCAACTCCAGATTTGCCACTGAAAGGGCGGAGTTACACGTGGAATAAGCTACTGCCCTTGAAAGAAGTCTTAAAGAGGATTGTATATCCTGAAACTCTTCCCCTTGAAGGCGCAGTGATAACGCCTTAGTAAGGTGATCTGCGTAAGATAAGGCATCTAAATTGGCTCTGTTAGACGCAATAGCAGTTTCCAACACCGCGGTTGGAATAGAAGCTGACGACGGTAATGATAGCTCTAAGTCTTCCGCCTCGTCGTCCATACGCAGAGGAACTCTCGGTATACCCTGTCCTGCCGTATCGAATTTATTCCTTGCATTAATGAAAGGCAGGTTAAGAGTATTAGCGGACAAGAAACCTGCTTTTCCCGTCCTGGAAGCAAGTTTAAATATAGCGTCGTTCAATAATTCAAATGTCCTTGCAACATTATTGGACTGCGACGGAAACTCGGGAGCGATGTCCCTGAACCGCTCAAAAAATTCAGAGTCCAATGACGCTATAATTCTCTTGTCCGGAAGCGCAGCAGTCTGGCCCGACAGAACAACTTGAGGGAGAAAGTGCCGGATGAAGTCCACGGCAGCTTTATGTTGTTCCGAAAGGGATAGCTCCAATTCATCCGTATCCCTTTCACCATCCGGTCGGACCTCCCGATGTTCCCGGTCGTCCGCCCCCGATGCTTCGGCGGAGCGTACCGACCCAGCGCCGTCGGATAATTCTCGATCCGACACCGTTTCTGTCGGCTGCTGGGATGCTGCAATAAGCTGTGCTATCTGCACAAGAATGTCCGACGTCGAGACCTGCGGAGGCGCAGTCTTTCGCTGCTTCGCCGAGGGCAGCTCCGCATCAGATGGCTCCCGCATACTTTTCCTATGCGAACGTCCGGAGTCCATCGGTCTCGAATCCCTGGCTGCCGGATGGTGTGACCTGGTCGCCGAAGAATCCTTCATCGGCGAAGCTGGTAAAATATCAGAGGTCACGCAGCCAAGGTGCGGTCGTGTGCGCTGACGAGAAGAGGAAGCCTTAACAGTCTCTGCGGACTGCTTATACAACGGAGCGTCCCGAGCGACGGACGTATGCTCCGCTAAAGACACATTTTGTACCACAACATCTGGTCCCAGATGTTGTTGTACGAGAGAGGGACCTCTCTCGCTCGCGGCCCGGCTGGACCTGGACGAGCTAGGAACCGGACTAAAAGGCTTCCTCCGTTCTCGTTTACTATCCGCCGTCACTGGGTGTGCATCTATTATGTTTATAGTGCTCGCATCACCCAAAATTTCCTCTTGGACCGCATCGGACGAACCCGGCTGCCGAACCATTCGGTGAATGGACGCTACACCGGGCGAGCTAGCGGACGACATTTGTCTAATCTCTATGAGCACTTTTGCCGCTAGCTCTGAATTCATTTGTGACGACGGACGCACACTTGAAGAAGATAACATGGAAACATCACCCTGTTCTGGTTCCTCTGAAATAGAAACTGAGAGAGTAGAGTGACCTTGTGGAGAAAGAGCTGGCATCGCTCTTTCTCCAGAAAGAACATATCGTGACACACGTTTCCAATGTTTCTCATCCCAATGTTCACATATAGGACAGGGATTAATGCGAGAACACTGACTACAATTAATACAATGATCATGAAAGTCAGAGGAAGATTTCTTCCTATTACAATTTGAACAAAGTCCCTTCATTGTGAAAGAACAACAATAAGTCCTAGTTACTCGCAAAAACCCCTGACACAAAGATACATAATAACATGATCCATTAATAAATGAAAAAACAATTGCAAAACAAAATAATTTTGAAAAAATATTTTTTCAGAGAAGCCCAAGTTGCTGAAAAGTAACGTTGAGCCCCGATGGATCAGATGGCAAAGTGTGGTCAAAAATTTTAAATTTATATAAAATAATTAATGAGACACTTTCGGATAATATAAATGTATCTTATAATGAGATAAACTACCACAAAGGCAAACAGCCCCCCTCAAAAAAGGCTGTTGCCAATGAAAACAAACAGTGTAAACACACTAGAAAACATGACTCCAGGCACTGAAAAAAAACTGGCCCGGAATCAGTCATCAATTACACTCTATCTGATGCAAAACAGAGACTCCCAGGGGAGAATCTGTAGAACATCAGATGGAAGATGCAGAACACAAACGTTATACACCCATGGGTGAAAACGTAACTATGGGGAAAATAACAGAAAACATTCTGTAACCAAGCAACTCTCCCAGGAAATTTTAGAAATGAAACTTCTCAAAAATATGCCAAAAGCATGGGAGAATTGCCAGGGGGGACTTTAGAAGGCTAGGGGAGAGGAAACACTGAATAAGCAGTGCAACAATTAGCAAGAATGACAACAAGAGGCCCATGCCTCGAAAATAGGCAACTTAACATAATTTCATCAAAAAATTTTAAGTACAGCCCTGATTATTTTTTGCCACTTCTTTTTCCTCTCCTCCTTCTATCCTCCTTAGAATCACATTTTCTCCAAAAATTACGTGTCTGGCATCCTTTAAACTGAGATTTACAAGCACAAAGATCAGTGAGATGTTGACTGATGAAGGGCCAAACAGAGAATGATAATTGGCGCCAATTTCGGGACGACTGCGTCACTGCGCATGCGCAGTAGAGGCGTACTATGGAGGTCCTTTAGGACATGATTTCTTTTTGTTTTGGATGCAAATTTTGGGGATTGGGGGGCAAAATTTGTGTTTGGCCCTGGTTTTGTTGGAGTTAGCACCAGCTAAGTCTGGGTCATTGGTACAGTATAAAAATATTTAATTTTTTCAACTGCTCAATTTGCATAATACACGGGCGGATGCGAGCGATTCGTTAGGTAAAGGGTTAAAAGTCAGTTGAAAAGGACCTTTATTCCTGTACCATTTTTTTCTGTATTGTTTTTCCATGAACCGTTCCTTCAGGGCTCCACTGAAATATGTTGTAGGATCACTACTGGAAAATTTTTCTCACATTTTCCCATTAGATCTTCCCAAGAATCCTGTCCAGTGGTGGAATCATCAACAGAGGGAAAATGGTATAAAAATTTACTTGTGTTTATCCTACAACATTTTTCCACTGGTAATGTGCATTATTTAATTACCGTAACTTAGTTTATTATTTAAAGTGTAAAAAAGAATCCTTTTTATGCCTGTGTAAATAGTGACATACAATGTTCTGGTCTTATTAAGTATTTCATTCATGTAGCAATATAAGATATATGGTATATCAAGTGTTATTCATTTTACATGTAAGGGTGAGTACTTGTACTTGAGTACTTTACAAAGTACTCGTACTCATACATTTTCCCCAGTACTTTTACTTGTACTTTACTCACACATTTTCAGAGTACTCATACTTGAGTACTGGAGTCTAGTACTCGCCCCAGCCCTGAAGGTTACCAACAGTCCGAGAAGTCATAATAGAGTGAGATAACACTCTCTAAGGAGAAAGTATGTTTTCAACTTCATCTTTATCCAATCTATTATCCAGAGCAAAAGTTGTATGAATAGCAAAGGATTGAACATCCCGTAAGCCCCTCGAGGATTCAATAGTTTGATCCAGAAGGGACGTACAAATGGAACACTGAGACGGTTACTGGATGTTTAGATCGCGAGATTCAACTGAAGCGGAGTAGACTGAATGGATGGACCAACAGTCCTGAAGAATTTCAATTCACTAGATGGTAAGCTGAATCCTTTGGTGATAAGAAGGAAGCTGTATCGGCTTTCTGTAAAAGAAGAGCATTAATTCTCCAGGCCTCGACAATTCCATATTTTGATTAATCCATTAACAGGTTATCCATTTAGTTGTTCATTAACCTATTCTGAAGAAGGTTAAGTAAATCTGTTTCATTAACCTGTTGGTTAACCAAAAATCCAAACACGATATGCCACAGGCATATCCCGAAAGTCTAAGGCCTGCGCTGGTGGGAAGGTTTGGGAGGGACATGTAGAGTTTTGCCCCTTCTGTTGGCAACATGTGATGACTTCAGACGATAAAAATATCAACGAAATAGAAATACGCGATCACTAGAGATATAGAGTTGTGCTTCTTCTGTTGGCAGCATTGCATACAAGAGTTGTGCATCTTCTATTGGCAGCATTCTATATAACGGCGAATAGATCCAGAATTGATTTGGCTTTTGCCCCATCATACATCAGGCTGCAGTGTATTTCAATTTCGATAAACTGTAACAACATGTTTCTAATTATGCTTACAGTAGTCCAAACATGGCCTGAAAGTCTGTAATATACTTTTTTGGTTTGGTACATCCTCTCAAGGACGTACCAAACCAAAAAATTATATTACAGACTTCCAGGCCATGTTTGGACTATACTTCCAGCTGAATAATAAGCACAAATTTAATATTTGTATGTGTACTACTTTCTGTCCAGGCATCTAATATGCCGATCGTAAAAAAAGTTTGTTAACCGAAAAATCCTTTTGGTTAACCGATAGTCCGTTCGCCTCAATTTTTGTTTGTGTAACCTCTAGGAGAACGGAACGATCGTTCGCCTGAACTGTCGAAGCCTGATTCTCTTGAAAGTTTCTATCACCTGGTGAGATTGGATCAGAAAAGACAGAATCCTCTTTTTTGTGACAATAAACCATGTCAAAAGAAGGATGAGAGTTTTGGGAGCAAGGAAGCACTTTGTAGCTCCTTAGGAACAAGATCCTGAAAGAAACGATAAATAAAATGCATCGCTTCCATGTGTTACATTGATAGAAATGGACCGCTATTGTCATCTGAAGACTCTACACGAAAAGAATGGGAGAACCCTTTATCGCTGTCATCCGAACAAAGATCTGAGTAATATGAAGCTGCCTCTATAAAGTAAAATTGCTCTGAAGTTACATTTCACATAGAGAACGCATGCGAGAGCAAATCTAAAGCATTTGCAACAGCTTGTCCCAACTCGGAATCTGGACGTAACGGATGATCATGATGTCTCGATGAAGATCTTGATGGACATGCCTAGAAGTTGACGTTTACATGAACAGAGATGTGAAGAAGAATAGGCATGTGATGAATCTTTATTCCTTTCGTGCACAGAACAGCTGTCCAAATGGGCATTCTGTCTGTGTGGTGAACAATGACTTCAAAGGTCAGACTTTTTACCTGGCAAATGTCTATGATGACTAGGTTGAGCCATGGTCAAGTTAGGAACTATGGTATGCATTTCCTCTGGATGGAGTGCTGTAGAAAACGTAGTGGTGAAGGTGCTTCTAGTATTTTGGGCAATCCAATTAATGGCAATGCCTGTGAATCGAGAGAAGAGTACATTCTCTCTCCCATTTATGTGAATGTATTCAGGATTACCACAGCCAAACCTATGCAGGATAGCCTCCCCCCCCCCCCCCCCCCCCCCCCCCCCCCCCCCCCCCCCCCCCCCCCCCCCCCCCCCCCCCCCCCCCGTGAGCAGGCATCAAAGTAGCAACAGTCCTTGACTCCAAGGCTGCAGCCAATGATTTATTGTATATGAGCACCTTTGATGCCAGCTCCCCCTCAACTGATACAGCCTTCGAGGAACCCAAGTTTGCCAAAGAAGGATGAACCTCTGATGAAGACGATTTATGCACAGCTGATTCTTTTGACAAACCTCCTGGGATGGAAGAAGCAAAATGAGAGACATTCTTGGGAGCTGGAAGCTAAACACTTAAAAACATTGAATGGTAATTAAATCCTTTATATTCTTTGCATAAAACTTCATATTCTATCACAAGCAAACAGTTATTTTAATGAATAAGGTTTTGTATTTTTATGGTTTATATGAGTGTGTGTAGGCACTCTGAAGGATTGTAATAATATTATCCTGGATGAACAAATTTTTCTACCTAATAAAATATAATAATAAATTAAATCTAATTGGAAATTCATTGGTTCATGTCAAACAAATTAAAGTTAATAAAATGAATACAGCCTTGTCACATCTTATTCTGATAATTGTTCGACTTGAAAACATAGTATGTAAAAATCTGATGGAAAATACACAATAATAAAAAAAAAAAGCCAACCATCATGTGCTTATTTAACTGGTAGAGTGCTAAATTATTTTTGGTCCTCAAACTTTGTTCACATGACTTTGCCTTGTTATAATTTAGGGGAGAGTGCCAATAGGCACTCTCCCCTAAATTATAACAAGGCAAAGCCTTACAGACTAAATAATTTCACTTTTAAAGATAATATGATACATATCCACAGAATATGAAGCCTTTAAGTCATGGTACCTGCACTTCTGAACAAAGCTCAAATATGGGCTTCCAGCACTCTACCAGTTAACAAATGAACTTAGAAACATAAGATCAACTTTGTGTAGCCTAGAGGAAATTCAAATTTAGAACAATTTTTCGGCAAACCTGAATCTGACTTTTTCTTTTTCCAGGAGCTGGTTCATTTATGGGCATCTTTATGGTCTCATCATAGTTAGTAACAACTATTGATCTCAATGCTGAAAATTCTGTGAATACCTGAGAATCTGACCAATATCTGTGAAACATGAGATTTTTTTCATACCTAAATCAAAACAAAAGTAAGAAATCAGAAATATTATGGCTAACTCTTCACCCAAATAAAATTGTAAAACCTGTACATAATTTTTTCATTTCCTAACAAACTGACATCTAGTGATCCGATTGGCTGAAAGGTATAATGTTCCAATAAGACTAAAATCTGACTGGACAAGAGCCTGCATAGTTTTTTTTATTTTTTTGGGTTCAGTAGCATATGGTACAGTTTGCAGTCACAACACAATTAGAGTTGAGGTTGCAAGTTTTGCTGTGACTTGCAAACCGCTTCACTTTTGTAGATTTTTCACAGGTGCAGCAGACGATGTTCCAAATGAAGTGTTGTTTAAATTACAAATCAGTTTCTGATTTGAAATAAGATGGAGTCACCTCGACCTTAATACGAGTTGATTAGTTGTCCACTGAACTCATGGGATGCATGCAAGGTTTGGTTACTAAACATGTTATCATTAAAAGTTGCCTCGTTCATTTCATAATATGGGTTTTGGGGTTGGGTCTTATTTCAACATGTATGTTATTGTGATGAATTGATGGTAACATGGTCTGAGGTTTGAGGCCCGGACCATGTTACTGTCAATTCATCACATGTAGGCGGAGTTAAGCTGACAAAGTTTATGACGGACGGACGAACAGACAGATGGACGAACACCATTTCAATATCCCCTACAGACTTTGCCCCCGGGGATAATCATTTAATTTCTTTATTCGCAACTGAAGATATCTTCCAAAAACCTGCAATTTTGGTAAATTCAAAGTCGTCAAAGGCTATAATTCCGGAAAAATTATTTGAATCGAAACTTCCTATTCATATGCTCATGTACACATTATACTCATACTGCACACCAAGTTTCGTAAAATTCCAATGAAAAAATGCAGGAGGAGTTAAGCGGACAAGCATTTGCGACGAAATTTTGCTATTTCCGAAGGCCGTAACCATGCAAAAATTGGTTGCACCGAAAATTCCTGACCACATATACGTCTAGAGTTAATACTGATACTTCACACCAAATTTCGTAAAAATCCAATAAAAAATGTAGGAGTTAAGCGGACAAGCTTTGTGATGGAAATTTTGCTATTTCCAAGGGTTATAACCACACAAAATTTGTCGCATCAAACATTCCTGACCACATGCACATCTACATTTGATACTGATTCTTCAGACCAAGTTTCGTTAAAATCCAATAAAAAATGTAGGAGGAGTTAAGGGGACAAGCCTTTATGATGGAAATTTTGCTACTTCCAAGGGCCGTAACCACACACAAATTGGTCGCATCTAAAATTCAAGATCACATGCACATCCACACTTGATACCGAATCTTCAAACCAAGTTTCATAAAAATTCCACTGAAACTGTAGGAGGAGTTAACCGGATAAAGTTTGTGATGGAAGGAGGGACTGACAGATGGATGGACACCATTTCAATATCCCCTTCTCGACTTCGTCGGCGATGGATAAAAAAAAACATGAGACTTTCACTTGGAAATGGCTATGCCACCAAAGTGACAATGACCTTGAACTGTGACTTTCATCAAACAAACAAAAATTTTGTGTACGACACCTTGTCTCCCCATAAGCAACATGTATGCCAAGTTTCAACAAAATCCAAAGAAGTATTTCAGAGTTATGGAGTGGACATGAAAATCTTCCTGATGTTCAGACAGCTGGACTGAAATGACAAATGCCATATGCCCGGAAAAATTGGGGGCTGTATGCCAAGTTTCAACAAATTCCAATGAAGCATCTCAAAATTATGGAGTGGGCACGAAAATCTTCCTGGTGGACAGTTGACCTTGATCTATGACCTTGACCTCCATCAAACAAAAAAGAATTTTGTGCGCGACACATCGTCTCCCCATAAGCAACATATATGCTAAGTTTCAACAAAATGCAACAAAGTATCTCAAGAGTAATGGAGCAGACATGAAAATCTTTCAGAAGGACAGTTGACCTTGATCTATGACCTTGACTTCCATTAAACAAACAAAAAATTGTGTGCAACACATCGTCTCCCCATAAGCAACATGTATGCTTAGTTTCAACAAAATGCAAAAAGCATCTCAGAGTTATGGAGTGGACACAAAAAATTCCTGGAGGACAGACAGACAGACGGACTGAAATGACAAACACTATATGCCCCGAAATTTTTTTTCAGGGGCATAGAAATTGGGGTGGGGGGGTTGGAGTTAAAACATTCACACCATCAACTAATTTACCTACTCTTCTGTTGACAGAACATCAAAAATACAAAGAAAACTGTACAGTTAAAAGTCTCATTTTTAAATTCAGTGATAATTTGCTTTTTACCGGAATAAAATATTACTGTTAACTATTCCTTATATCTGTGAATTTTATACTGATTTATTAAAAACTCAACTTCATCTTAAAAGATTGATGAAAAATGGAACTTAGGTTACAGCTGAATGGTTAACCAATTAATCAATTAACCAATGATTAACATCTTGATCGATCAAAAAAGTAATTGATTGATTAACTGTTACTTTTGAACTACTGTATTTATTTATGGGTTAACAAAGGAACAAACTTGCACCAATCAGGCAAACATTGTCACATTGACTCTCTTCATTTATATGAGACAGAGTAAAGCATGCAAGTTACTTGCTGACATACTTGTTCACTTGCATGATCATTATACTGTATCAGTAGCCGGAAATGGTCATTCTTAACCCTTTAACCAATGCGGGTAGCAGACGATGCTTGCACAATAAAATCTTGAATTACCTAAAATTTGCAATTTTGTCTCAAAAACATAGCTTATGACCCTTAAATGAAACGATTTTTGAGACAAAAATTTATAACATAATAAAATTTGTATGGAGATTATACATTGCGCTGACCGTTTTTGTCTGTTATGTTGGGTAAAGGGTTAATGTTGTAAACCATCAATGGTATGGCAATTATTCACCTACCTATTAGGGCAAGTGATTAATCAGTTAACCAAGGTTTATCCATGTGATTAAAAGATCAAGAAAACCCTTTAACTATTTCAGCTCTACTTGGGATATTGCAAAATTTTGGTAAAGCTGAATAGTGGACGCTGCAAATTATTTTTAAAATACCTGGTCTCCTGAACTTTTTTAATTTTTCACAACTCTCGATCATATTTTAAATAAATTTAGTAACAAAAGAATTGGATTTAACCCTCACGTATCATTTTTATAAGCCTAATTTGTGGGCTGTATAACAATGGTACATACTTTTCTCCTGTCTGTGTTCTGCTTGTATTATAAAGTGTCATCTGCGGCAAGAAAGGAAAATTTAAAACTTGGGAGAAATCATTATGGTCAGTATAATAAGGGTAAGGGTTAGCAGGCCATTGCTAATCCTTACCCTCACAATACTGACCCTAAATCATTATGGATGCCTTCTATTTTAGTCTATTTCTTGATGGAGATTTTGTTTCTCTGTATGTTAAATTTACAGTACAAAAACGGTTAAAATTACTAATAAATATGCTGCTGTTGGTCCTTAAGGCCTAAAAAAAAGTAAAAATCTGTTTCTCCGGCCCTCCCACATGCTCTATTTTTATAACCAATGCAAACTCCAAAGTTAATAAAATTGATAAATTTCTTCCTTTAGTGCAACAAGGCTTTGCAATGCTTTAGCATTGCACAGTCTTCTTGCACTCAAGGGACAAAATATACCACCACTCCACGCTACTCTGCAGATTATGAGGCCTAAAACATAAAACAAACCAAGAACATGAACTTTTGATGGCAAAGAAATAATTACAAAAATAAAAAATAAAAAAAAAGGCCTGCACACATGCAATTTTACAAAAATTGGCCAGAGAAACAGAAGATCTACTTTGTGAGGACTAAACAGTTATTATTTTTGAAATGGAATGAAATGGAGGAGGACATGTATTTTAAAAATAAACTACAGAGTACCTTCTTCTTAAGCTTTACCAAAATTTCTTTTAAATTATTCAAATACTTCTGGTTGATAAACTGACTATTTAATTACCTGTGTGTACAATACAATGTGAACAATACTGTTGGCAAGTTTATGTGATACAATTTACTTACCATTCTGCCACTGATGTCATTTCATTATCCGGCTGGTTTCCAACAATGTGATCAATGAAATTCAGCCCAACTTTTGGTCTACAGAAGAAAAAGTAAAGTTATTTCCCTTCACAAAGTGGTTAAGGTATCAACATTACACAAATCCTCAAAAATAAAATCTTTCTGTTGAAAAATAACAAATTCAGTAAAATGATTTCAACATTTCCTAATCCTCATGTATTAGGAGTTTTCAGCCACCTCATGGCAAGTTTTTGTTTTTTTACAGATCATTTTTAAATATTTCATGTGCCTGGACTGTCATTTTGACTCACCCTCCATTGCCCACATAATTTGAAAATTTATTTTTTTATTTATTTATTTACTGGGGTTTAACAACACTTTTGACAGCCAGGTTCACCTCGTGTCAGACAGTTTTACAGGTGGAGGAAGCCAGAGTACCCAGAGAGAACCACCGAGCAACAGTGAGCAACTGACAGACTTCCCATCATACCAACTCCATACAAGCAGGGCTAGCATTTGTTGAAGACAAGTGCAGTATCGAAGTGCAGAGATGGCGGGTAGAATTGCTTGATTGTTGTAGCAAGAAGTTTTTAAGCAGGTAGGTAAAATGGGTCGATCTGATGGGTTGATGTGGAGGGTAGAGATCTGCTAAATTAGCGTATTGGTAAGTTTGGAATGTATTGATTTACGTTGATTTTTTCGGCAGTTTTATCTTTCAGATTTAGCCCAAGGTATGGTTGAGAAATTGTAAATTTAAAGTAATTTGTATATTTTTATACTTACCAATGGCCCAGAGTAGCTGGTGCTTAACTCAAAGTTAATAAGGGCCAAACACAAATTTTGAACACCCCCCCCCCCCCCCCCCCCCCAATCCCCAAAATTTGCTTGGAAAACCGAAAGTTAAAAAATTTATAGTAAATTATATATTTTTTATACTTACCAATGACCCAGACTTAGCTGATGCTAACTCTAAAATATCTAGGGCCAAACGCAAATTTTACCCCCCAATCCCCCAAAATTTGCATCTAAAACCGAAAATTACATGTCCTATATGGTCCTCCATACCTTTACTCCACTGCGCATGCGCAGTGTCAAGGAGGTCTCGAAATTTCCACCAAAAGTTATTCTTACAACCAGTGCCTGGTAAGCATTATGTACTCAGCGGGGAGGTATGAGTTCCCAACTCATGGGAGGGCCATCCCCGTCTGGGTCATTGGTAAGTATAAAAAATATATAAATTACTATAAATTTTTTAACATTTTTATACTGTACCAGTGACCCAGACTTAGCTGAATAGTAAAAAGGCTGGAGCGCCTAGGACATAGGAAAATCCAATAGACT
The DNA here is from genome assembly GCA_031216915.1 of Pictodentalium vernedei. Taxonomy (NCBI): domain Eukaryota; kingdom Metazoa; phylum Mollusca; class Scaphopoda; order Dentaliida; family Dentaliidae; genus Pictodentalium; species Pictodentalium vernedei. The sequence continues at coordinate 147,473,766 of CM062294.1, forward strand.
CAATTACCCATAACAGACCTATTCCCGTAAGGAGAAAAGGAGAGATAGGTTTATATGTATCTTTCTTATTGTATCAAAAAAGAAAGACACAACACTATTCTGTAATTGAGCACAATAAAATCAATGATCTCTATAAACATCCAGTATAACTCTTTATACTAATATTTTTCAAGGAAAGCCAATAAATACAGGAGTCTGGATAAATGAGACTCTATATACTCATTTAAAAGTATTCAAGGATTGTATATTAACGTCCAATTAATCACGTGATATATACAAATGTTTCACACCAATCAATACTTAAAAATTACACCGATGAGTAAACATAGGCTTTACCCTAAAAATCATCTCGGAACCGACTCGGAATTACTGACTCCAAGGGAGGTATTCCCTTGCTTTACACTATAAAGCAGGTGACCTAAGGGACCCCCCCCCCCACCCCCCCTTTCTCTTGCCCTGGATCAAATACTCCAGAGCAAAGAGGGCAGCAGGACAGAGTCACTGCCGGAACCGAAAGCCTACACACACATAGTTGCCACTGTTTAGTAGACGACAATTCGATTAAAAAAAAAAATAACGGGCCTAAACAATGTAGATCTGCAGAAAAGGACTCAATATTCTCAGATACAAAATCGTGAAAATGGAGGGCTAAGACCAATATGCAGCCCTCATTAGATCTGTAATAGCAACATTATTAGCTTAAGCCCATGATGTAGAAAGAACTCGTACTTCATGAGCTTAAAACTAAAGCACAGACTGCTGATTGAAGATATTATCATAAGCAGTACTGATAGTAAATTGAATCCATCTGGCCATAGAATGGACCGAAATGAGGAGGAAGCTACCACGGCATGTCCCACAACAGACGCCTAAGTAAATTTGTCCACAGTCTTTGTGGAGCTAGAGAAGCTACCAACAGAATTTGCATTGAAAAAATTACACTAGAGCAATATCTGCTGAATCAACGGCGCTGGAAGATATGCTTATCTTATATTCCGTCTCACAAGATCGATAGAGCATTTACTGCAAATGCTCGAAGATCCAAACATTGACACATACGTCTGCAACTGCTTGTTGAGAAGCGTCGCGAATAAGTTGATCATAGACCGCTCTCCTTGGTAGCAATCTGAGTGAATACTCGTTTGTTGAAAGCCCATTCTGGCGGCAACAAACGGCCCCTGCATGAAGGGAGTCCGCTAATACGTTCAGACGACCCGGAAAATGATGGACCGATAAGAGAACTTGATGTTCTAGTACCAACCGAAAGATTCATTCCGTTAACATGAATAACAGGATGGAATTAGTGCTTAAAATACGCTAATACCGTCGAGTTGTCGGACAGAATTAGCATATGAGCATTCTGAATAATGTTATCCAATAACGTAGCACAAGCCAAAATGACATCATCCTTGATGTTTGAGGGCTTGATAAGGAACTACAGAATCAAAAGACCATGGCACTTCAAATCCGTTGGGCTCAATGAAACGACCCAACGTGTTTGAGTGGCATCCGTCAAAACTATAAAACTCGGATCTGGCAATTGCAGTGGAACTACCCGAGTTAAGCACTGAAAACTTGCCCAAGTCTGAAACTCTTATTCACTTCATTTGACAAGAAGATGTCCGTATCGAGCGAAAGAATCCTCACCCTCTAATTCTGAATTAAAAGAAATTGAAGAGGACCAATGCGTAACCGCCCCATCGGAATAAAATCGCGGCAGTTCCACATAAGCGTATCAGTCTCAAGAGATCTCTCGCTGAGACCTTGTCTTTTGAAGACAATAGGGAATTATCAACTGATTAATTTCGCTCTGGTTAACGGCAGATGAACAAGAATGTAATGCATCTCGAAGCTCATCCCCCGGTGGGTAAATTACTTGGACGAAACCAGATCCGACTTCTCCTCGTTTACATAAGAAACCGAGACATCGGATCAATAGAAACAGAATCTGCACATCCTTCTGAAGCGTTAACTCATTGCCATACCTCTGAAGAATGTTGTCCAGGTAGGCCGACGATACCGCAGACGAATGAGCTCGGAAATGCGTCATTACCGAGTTTGATATTCGAGTGAAAGCCCAGGGGCTAGATCCATACCGAAACAGATTGCTTGGTGCTGATACAAAATTCCTATGATCAAGAAGCAAAGATACTTTCTAAACGCCTGATGTACGATGACGTGAAAGTATGCAACTAGAAATCTATGCATGTAGCATAGTAGTACACCCGAAGACTCGCTCTGACCGATCGGATAGACTCCATATAAATATTTGGAGCCACAATCAGCTTGTTATCCAGCTCAGATCATGAGTGGACGGAACGAGCTGTCTGGTTTGGAACGAGCTGTCTGGTTTGGAACCAGAAAGGATGGCTGTAGAAACCTGGAAATTCCTAGATTTCTATGATCTCTATCGCGATCCCACCAAAAGAGACTGGACTTCTCGTGGAAGCTAGCCTCTTTCCTGCGTACTTGACGGAAACTGAGTCCATCTTGGACTTCGAGTTAACGTAAGTTACGTTTGAAGGACAAGATAGTCCTATCGAAATCACCCTTCGAAACCAAGGGACGTCCGTAAACTACTCCCAAAAGTTTGAGAAACTCGACAGTCTTTCACTCACTGTACACGATAGAGGATAAGACCAATACCTCCTGGTCCTGCAAGGCTAGCGGAAGGAGAAACCATGTCTTCCACGGCCCACACCTCACCCCATCGACCTAGGGGCGTGCGACCGGATGTCTTGGTCAGAATTACGGCCCCTACCTGAGTCGCTACCCTGACAGTCTCTAGAGTAAGACCTAGAGGACGCATAGAAACCTCTATAGAAACTTCCCTCGGGCGTATTCGCCCCAGAAGTGCCTGTCCTACTTTCTCCGCTGAATCCGACTATAGGAAGCAGATTTGAATAGCAGAGAGATTAAGCTTTCTAAGTTATTTGATATTACGGAAAGCTTGCCGTTGAAGAGAAACTCTCCGGAGACCGGAGCGGCCCTGAGAGAGTTTTTCACCTTACTATCCATACGTATGAATGTAACCAGGGCCGCGTCACGTCTAACCAACTCCATATTGCCACTAAAGGGCAGAGTTCTACGTGAGGCCCTTGAAAGAATTTATAGGAGGATATACATCCTGGAATTCTTTTCCCTTGAGGCATAATGATAACGCTCTGGTAAGGTGATCTGCGTACGATAATGTGTCTAAGCTTGCCGTATTAGACGATATTAACATTTCCAACATGGTTAGAATAGACATAGACAAAAGTATAGACAACTCTAGGACTTAGACCTGGTCGTCTAGATGCAGAGGAACTCTCAGAATGCCCTGTCCTGCCGTTTCAAATTATTCCATGAATTGATGAAAGGCAGATGAAGAGCACTTGCCGATATAAGAACGGACTTGCTCTATTAATAGCAAGTTATATATAGCGTCATATAAAAATTCGAATGTCTCTGAGACATTTCTGGACTGAGACGGAAACTGAGGGAGGATGTCCCTGAACCGATTAAAGAAATCTGTGTCCAGTGGCGCTATCAGTCTTTTATTCGGCAACGCAGCATTTTGGTCCGGAGGAACAACGTCAGAAAATTAAAGCCGGATGAACTCCACGGCAATTATGTTGTTCCAAAAGGGAAAAATTCAACTATTCCGTATCCCTTTCGCCATCCAGTCGGACCACTTGTAATACTTGGTTGTTCATGTCTGCACCTGCAGTGGAACGTACCGACCCAGCTACTACGGATAATTCCTGATCCGAAAGAGTTTCTGTCGATTGCTGGGATGCTGCAACAATTTGTGCTAACTGCAGTAGCACATCCATAACAGAGGCCTGTGGAGCTGCAGTCTTACAATATTTAGCCGCTGGAAGCTCCTAAGACGTTGACTCCTTCAAATTTTACAATGCAAACGTCCGAAGTATGAAGGCCTCGTATCCTTGGCTACCGGATGGCGTGACCTGGTCGCCGTGAATTCCTGGTCGGCGAGATTGTCTGGATATCACTGGTCACATAGCCAAGGAGCGGTCATGTGCACTGCCGTGAGGATGAGGAAGCCAATAAAGCAGTCTCTCTGGACTCTCTATATCACGGAGCGTCCTGAGCGGTGGACGTATGCCCCGACTGAGGAACATTCTGTACGACAACATTTGTACCCAGATGTTGTTGTACGAGAGAGGGACCTCTCCCGCTCGCAGCCCGTGCAGAGCTGGACGAGCTAGGAAACAGACTAATAGGCTTCCTCCGTACCATCCTCGTATCCGTCGTCGCTGGGTGTGCACATGTATTTATAGTGCTCGCATCACCCAAACCTCCTCCTGGACCTCAATGGACTAACCCGGGTGCCGAGCCAATCGCTGAATGGTCGCTACGCCGGGCAAGCTGGCGAATGCCAAAGCCGTCGATCCTACTTGGGACCTCTTAGGCAATTGACGTATCTGCATGAGCACTCTTGCCGCTAGCTCTTCATTTGATTGTGACGACGGAAGCACACTTTGAAGACATCACGGAAACATTACTCTGTTCTTGATCGTCATAGAGACCTGTGGAGCCGCGGTCTTACGTAAATAGCCACTGGAAACTTCAGGGACATTCATTCCTGCATTTATATAATATGCGAACGTCCCAACTGGAAAGGCCTCGTGTCCTTGGCAAGCAGATGTAGTGACCTGGTTGACGTGGAATCCCTGGACGGCGAAGCAGAAGATCCCGAACGTTCCTTCCTGCCTTATATCATATATGAACGTCCTCCGGAATCTGTGGTCACAAAGCCAAGGTGCGGTCGTGTGTGCTGACGTGAGGATGAGGAAGCCAATAGAACAGCCGCATCGGACTGTCTATGCGACGGAGCGTCCCGAACAGGAGGAGTGGACGTATGCTCCTACTATCAAACGAACATACAACATCGCGGCGCAGATGTTGATGTAAGAGAGAGGGGGCCTCTCTCGTTGGCAGTCCGGATGGACCTGGACGAGCTGGGAACCGGACTAACAGGCTTCCTCCATACCATCCTCTGTTCCGTCGTCACTGGGTGTGCACATTGTATGTTTATAGTGCTCGCAACACCCGAAATTCCTTCCTGGACGGCAACGGACGAACCCGGGCGCTGACCCATTTCTTAAATGGGGGCGACACCGGGCGAACTAGCGGACATTGACGTCAATGCCGTCAACCCTACTAGAGGCCTCTTAGGAAATTGCTGTATATCCATGAGCACTTTTGCTGCTAGCTCTTCATTGTGATGACGGAAGCACACTCTTGGACGACATCACGGAAACATCACCTTGTTCTTATTCCTCTGAAAAAGAGAGTGAAAAACTAGAGTGACCCGGCAGATAGAGGGCCGCATGGTCCTCTCCCCACTAACAACCTACCGTGACACACGCCTCCGACATTTGTCATCCCATTTAATACACATTGAACAAGGGTTAGTGCGAGTACCTTGACTATAATTAACACAGAAATCAGAGGAAGATTTGCTTCCATTACAATTGAACAATAAATATTTCAAAGTGAAAAAATAAGCAGTCAAAGTACTCGCACCAAACCCTGAAAACAAAGATACATAATAAAATAATCCATTATAACATTGCGAAAAAATTATTCAAAAAGAAAAAATTTTTTGAAAAATTTTTTTTCCGAACAGCCCAAGTCCCAAAAAAGCCTAAGTGTGGACAAATTTTTTTAATGATTTTGAAAAATTAATGTAACACTTACGGACAATATTAATGTATCTAGCTATGATCTAAATTAAGCAGAAGACAAGTAATCACTGTCAAAAGTAACAGTTGTCAACATAAGCAAAAGTGTCAACAAACCGGAAATATGGCTCCAGGCACTGAAACAAACATGGCCTGAAATCAGTTACGAATTAAAACACTATCTGATGCAAAACAGAGGCTTCCAGAAAAGAAACTGTAGAACATCAGATGGTAGATGCAGACCAAAACGCCAAAACACACCTAGGGTAAGGACGTAACATGGGGAAACAAGAGGGATGTTACATCCCAACGCTCACCTACATTCGCGCTTGATAATGTCGTTCCAATGTAACATGCCTAATATTTAGTTAATATAAATCATTAACTAGGCATCAAATGATTAATGTGGTTTATGTGATGGCTTTGGATAGTCTATATTTCTGCATTTATTATATATCAATTCAACATAGAATCATTGGATATAAAAGCATTTTTTTTCTTTTAGAAATGTTTATGATTAAGAATATGAATCGTGAGGCCAGATATTAAATCATAAATAAGAATTAGGAAAGGCTTTCATACATTTATTTTTTACAAAATAAAAAGATATCAGATCAAAAAAAAACTGGATATCACAGAGATGGAATCCATCTGTGCGGGCCCCGCAGCAACTAGCCAATGTTAGGTATAAACTGATGTGAACCGTAATACCAATATATTTCAAAATATATATCAAAACCCTATCTATTAAGGGAAAAAAGTTACAGCCCGGACACAAACTTGTCAGAAAAAAAAAAAAAAATCTGAATAATTTGACCTTGAGGTCAAACTTCAAGGTCAAAGCATGGCAACCTTGGTATGCAACACGTCGTCTTGAGATAATCTATCCACATACCAAATATCAAAACCCTATCTATTAAGGGAAAAAAGTTACAGCCCAGACACGAACTTGTCAGAAAAGAACCCTGAATTCGGAATAATTTGACCTTGAGGTCAAAGCATGGCAACCTTGAAACGCGACACATCGTCTTGAGATAATATACCCACATGTCAAATATCAAAACCTTATCTATTAAGAGAGAAAGATTACACCCCGGACGCATGGACGGACGGATGGACGGACGGATGGACGGACAGATGGACAGAGCGATCACTATAGGGCGTCTGCCTCATGGTGGGGCCCTAATAAAATAAAATAGGAGGTGCAAAATGGCATTATGTAATGAAGAATCACTGAAATTGTAATTGAAGTACATTCATTGGTTAAACAGGAGTTGCAGAAAAACATTCGTTCAAGAAAGTGACTATAAGTCCAACAAAAATACATCACATCAACAACTAAAATAAGCCTTAATGTTACTAGTAACAAGTATGAGAAAATATTAAATGAAAAAAAAAAAGTTAAAAAAAAATTTGTTTAAAGAAATATGAATGAATAGAAGTCCCTAAAATCCCCCTCAAATTCTCAAATATGCATGTAATGAGGGCGCAACATTACTGCAATGTAGTTCAGTAACCCATGTGTACAATATCAATTGTCTGGAAAGACACATAGAAACAGAACTCACCTTAACACAAACTTTTAGAACTTAAAATTGAGTAAGTCAGAGAAAAACGTGAACATTGTGACTGAAAAAAAGAGAAGAAATCAGTTAAATTTCTGCATACAGTAGGGTTAATACCTAAAGTAGTTATTGAAATGAGAAAATAAACAGTAATGAGAGGTGAAGGCACCACAATCTGCACAAAAGCTGACTTTAACGCAAATTCTTACAACACCTAAACGCTAATTCTTACAAGTTTTGGCAGAAAATCAGCCTCAGATTCCTCAAATATGCATGTAATGAGGGTTAAATATTACTGCAATGGAGTTCAGTAACCCAAGTGTAGAATATTAATCGCCTTGAAAGACACATAGAAACACAACTCACCTAAACACAAAGTTTACAAAGTTTTACAACTTAAAATTTACTAAGTCCGAGAAAAACATGAAAATTTTGACTGAAAAAAAAGAAAATTTCCGTTAAATTTCTGCATACAGTAGGGTTAATACCTACAGTTGTTATTGAAATATGAAAATCAACAGTAATGAGAAGTTAAAGCAGCACAATCTGCACAAAAGCTGACTTTAACGCAAATTCTTACAACACCTAAACGCAAATTCTTACAAGTTTTAGCAGAAAAGTTTAGGTGAAATTTGGAAAAAAGTCATAGTATCAGGGCTAAAGACTGTTCTAATAGTCCCCTACAACCTACATATGCAATATCAAAGGCCTGAGCCTACTGAAGAATCACTGAAATTGTAATTGAAGTACATGCATTGGTTAAAGAAGAGTTGTGGAAAAACATTCGTTCAAGAAAGTGACTATAAGTCCCAACAAAAATACATCACATCAACAACTAAAATAAGCCTTAATGTAACTAGTAACAAGTATGAGAAAGTATTAAATAAAAAAAAAAAAGTTAAAAAAATTTTTTTTTAAAGAAAGTGAATATAAGTCCCAAAAATCCCCCTCAAATATGCATGTAATGAGGGCGCAACGTTACCTCAATGTAGTTCAGTAACCCATGTGTACAATATCAATTGCCTGGAAAGACACATAGAAACAGAACTCACCTTAACACAAACTTTTAGAACTTAAAATTGAGTAAGTCAGAGAAAAACGTGAACATTGTGACTGAAAAAAAGAGAAAAAATCAGTTAAATTTCTGCATACAGTAGGGTTAATACCTGAAGTAGTTATTGAAATGAGAAAATAAACAGTAATGAAAGGTGAAGGCACCACAATCTGCACAAAAACCGACTTTAACGCAAATTCTTACAACATCTAAACGCTAATTCTTACAAGTTTTGGCAGAAAATCAGCCTCAAATTCCTCAAATATGCATGTAATGAGGGTTAAATATTACTGCAATGGAGTTCAGTAACCCAAGTGTAGAATATTAATCGCCTGGAAAGACACATAGAAACACAACTCACCTAAACACAAAGTTTACAAAGTTTTACAACTTAAAATTTATACTAAGTCCGAGAAAAACATGACAATTTTGACTGAAAAAAAAAAAAATTTCTGTTAAATTTCTGCATACAGTAGGGTTAATACCTACAGTTGTTATTGAAATATGAAAATCAACAGTAATGAGAAGTTAAAGCAGCACAATCTGCACAAAAGCTGACTTTAACGCAAATTCTTACAACACCTAAATGCAAATTCTTACAAGTTTTGGCAGAAAATTTTAGGTGAAATTTGGAAAAAAGTTGTAGTATCAGGGTTAAATACTGTTCGGATAGTCTCCTACAACCTACATATGCAATATCAAAGGCCTGAGCCCACTGATCTTTGAGAAATTAACCTTAACATTAAATCTTACAAAATTGGACACGCCGGACGCCGACACCGACGCTGACGCCCGAGGTCATGACAATAGCTCACCACTTCAATAGAAGTAGGTGAGCTAAAACAGAAAATAATTCAGTTACCAAGCCAAAACTCCCATGAAATTTTAGAAATAAACATTACAAAAATAAGCCAAGAGCATGGGAGAATAGCTAGGAAAAATAAAGGAAAGGGGAGAGAGGAAACACTGATTAAACAATGGAACATTCATAGCAAGAATGACCACAAGGCCATGCCTCGAAAATAGGTAACATGAATAAATTCGTAAAAAAATTATAAGTTACAGCCCTGAACATTTGTATCCACTGTTTTTTCCTCTCCATCTTCTATTTCCACCATATATCCACCAATTCTCTCATAATTATGCGTCTGGCATCTTAAAACTGAGATTTACAAGCACCAATAACAGTGAAGTGTAACTGTATTGAGGGCCATACATAGAATGACTTTTGGCTCAATTTCGAGACCTCCTTGACACTGCGCATGCGCAGTGGAGTAAACGTATGGAGGACCATATAGGACATGTCATTTTCAGTTTTAGATGCAAATTTTGTGGATTGGGGTGTAAAATTTGCGTTTGGCCCTAGATATTTTAGAGTTAGCACCAGCAAAGTCTGGGTCATTGGTACAGTATAAAAATATTAAAAGTCCTATCTGGCCCTCCATACATTTACTCTCGCGCATGCGCAGATGTCAGGAAGTGACCGGAATTGGCGCCAACATCATTCTTTGTAGAAGAGAGTACTACATAAAAGTTCAGCGGGGAGGTATGAGTGCCCACTCATGGGAGGGCCATCTCTGTCTGGGCCATTGGTAAGTATAAAAATATACAAATTACTTTAAATTTATAATATTTTTACACTGTACACCAATGGCCCAGACTAGCTGAATCGTAAAAAGATGGAGGGCCTAGGACTTCAGAATTAGTAGATCAACATAGTTCCAATCCTGCAATCCAAAAAAATAATATAGGAACTGCAATGGTTCCCTCACGTCCAACCGACTCCATTATGCCACTATGGGAGAGAAGGATGTGAAGAACAAAAACTTCCCCTATTAAAGAAGGTCCTCTCGTGGAGGAAGCTTCTGGGGAACGTCCCATAACAGACACTTGAGAAGACTGATCCAAGGTTTCTGTGACAACAGAGGTGCTACTAGTAGGATTCACAACGAGACTGTTTGATCTTAAACATAATCTATTGAATCGGAGGATACGCGTATCCTATCATTCATCCCCATGAGATCAGCAGAGCGTCCACTGCATACGCTCAATGGTCTGGGCATGGCGACATGAACGACAGTAACTGATTGTTCCGGTGCGTCGCAAACAGATCTATCATGGGGCAATCCCTCTGGTAGCAAATCTGCCCAAAGAATCGCTTGTTCAGCATCCACTCTAATTGAAACAGGCGACCTTTCTGAGAGAGGGAGTCTGCTAGTACGTTCAGACGACCTGGTAAATGACGGATAGAAAGATGAACATGATGATTCATGACATATAGGAAATCTTCTCCATTAGTTGGCATAACGGAAATGAATGGGTGCCACCATGGTTCCCGATGTACGCTACTAATGTCAAGTTGTCCGACCAAATTTGAACATGGACGTCCGTTATTATGTGAATCCGAATGCTGTAGCGCTAGCTATATTGACATCATCTCTTTGATGTTTATGTGTTTCTCCTGGAACCGAGGGTACCAAAGACCCCGACACTTCAAGACTGGAGGGGACGTGCGCGCAGACGGCCCATCGGAATGACATCCACAGCCGCTCTGCACAGCTCCAACAGTCGCATGAATTCCCTCACTATTAATGCGTCCAGTGTAGACAAAAGCAAGCATGACAACTAATTTCGCTCTGGGTAACGGCAGACGAACCAGATTGTTGTGAGTCTCAAAGCTCAATCCCAAGTGAATAGACGACTTGTACGGAGCTAAATCTGACTTTTTCTCGTTTACGATGAAACCGAGACGTCGGAGTAATAGAAGTAGACTCTGAACATCGTTCTGAAGAATAATTCTGTTGCCGTATCCCTGTAGAAGATCGTCCAAGTAAACAGACGTTACCGCAGACAAATGAGCTCGTAAGTAAGACATTACCGAGTTCAATGTTTGAGTGAAATGCCCAGGGGGCCCGATTCAGACCAAAGCATATTGTTCTGAACTGATACACCTTCCCTTGTACGGTGAACTGCAGGTAATTTTAGAATGCCAGATGTACAAGGACATGAACATATGCATCCTTAAATCTATGCTTGGCACATAGTCGATCACTCGAATGCTCACTTTTACCGACTGAATGATTTCCATAAATAAACTTTTAGAGTCATGATAAGCTTGTTATCAAGCTCAAGTCTATTACCGGTGGGAACGAGCCGTCTGGCTTCTGTACGAGGAACAGGAGACCGTACAAATCTTGAGAATCCAGATTCTCAACGATCTGTATTGCTTCCTTTGATAAGAGAGCTTATACCTCCGGTAGGAGAAACTCTCTTATGCAAGAATTTGATAGAAGATTTATCCAACACGGACAACTTGTTAGTGGGGTTTTTACACGGAATGATTGCCATAAGCTGTCCGAGACTACACTTCTCACCCACTGATCTTCCGTGATTATTATCCAGTTTTTTGCGGATCTTGATAACCTTCCGCCAACTGGCCAGCAATAGAGGTCTAAACCATCACCTGTATGACCTACAAGGCTTACAGGAGGAGGAACCACATCCTCCCCACAAAAAACCTTGTCTTGTCGGCCTAGGGACGTCTGACCTATAGTCCCGATCAGATCTACGCCCCTTTCCCAAGCCACTATACTGACGACCTCCAGAGTAATTATAAGAGGGTTTTTTGTACCCTCGTGAGGAGTTTCCTTTTGACAATTTTACTCTTGTCTACTGAAGTGGGTCATTGCTACGTTGACTTCAAAAGCAGATCACGAGGCGCTTTCTTGGTATCCTGTTCATAGACTAACGAAAGCTAGTCGTCGAAAATAAAATGCCCGGAAACCGGAGCGACTCGGAGAGAGCTTTTCACCTTGTCATCTTATCAGTAATGATGACACAAGGGTAGCATCACATCTGATTAACTCCAGATTAGCCACTGTTAGGGCGGAGTTATACGTGGTATTCATAACTGCCCTGGAAAGAACTCTAAAGAGAGGTACGAACATCCTCAGATTCCTTTCCCTTGAGATGTTGCGCCATAGCTCTTGTAAGGTGATCTGCGTAAGACATAACGTCCAAATTCGCTCTATTTGAAGAAATTGCTGTCTCAATTGTGTCTGAACGAATAGTGAATGATACAGGTAAGGATACCTCTAGATCCCCGGCCTGCTCATCCAAACCCAGAACTCTCTGGACATCTTCCCCGACCGTTTTTAAATGAACGTGGTCCAAAAAATGGTATGTATACGGAAGATGCAGATAAGAAACCACCTCTTCCTCACATTCAAGAGGATAAATACGGTGGCGTCTATATGGCCGAAGGCCTGAGACATCTGCATAAACTGAACTGGAAAAGAAAGGACTTCCTTCTTTGTCTGGATAAAGTCTGTGCCTAACAACGCCAGCGGTTTCTCTCTTGTCATCGCAGCATTCCGATTCGGCAGAACAAAATCAGGGTAGTATTGATGGATGAAAGCCATCGCAACCATAGACTGTTCCAAAAGGGAATGGTAATCCTCTTCCTTATCCCTTTCACCATCCGAGAGAATCAGTTGCAAATCTCGGTCCATTACATCTGCGTGAACAGATGACTGGACTGACCCAGCACCGTCCGACAGCTCAGATTCTGAGTCTGAGGGAGGCTGCAACTGCACTTGCTGGGATGCTGTGATCAGCTGCGCAATCTGCGACAGCAAGTCTGTCATCGAGGCCTGAGGAGCAGCGGTCTTCGGTTCCTTAGCCGCATGCTGTTCCTGGGATAGTGTGTCGGAAATGGATACTTTCTCCGAACGTCCCGATGATCAAGACCTCGTCTCCCTAGCTACCGGATGGTCCGACTTCACAGGCAAAGAGTGGTTCCTTCTTCTAGCAACAGGTTGGATATCCAAAGTCGGGTAGCTAGGATGCGGTTGTGTGTGCTTAAATAACGGTTGGATATCCAAAGTCGGGTAGCTAGGATGAGGTTGTGTGTGCTTAAATAACGCAGTGGAGAAAGCCGTGACTGAAGCCGACCCCAGCTGCAGAGTACATGGAGCGTCCCGAGCGGACAAATGCTCCGTCTCGTGCAAGTTTCACCCAGAAAACATCATTTCGGCTTGTGAAATATAGCGGAGGAAGCCTTGACTGAAGCCGACCCCGGTTGCAGACTAAACAGAGTGTCCTGAGTGGAGGGCGGATATATGCTCGGCTTGTGCAAGTTTCTCAAAACAACATCTGACCCCAGACGTTGTTAGATTAGAGAGGGGGGCCTCTCCCGCTCTATCAGACCTCGCTGAGTTCAGAACTTGCCGACTTCCTCCCTATTTTCGTTGTCGCTGGGTGAACTATTTATATTATAGTGCTCGCTCTACCCAATCCACTTCTTAGACCGCAATGGACTTACCCGGCGTTGCGGCACCCACGGACGGAGTACCGCTTCACCGGTCGAGCTAGCTGCTTGCAAGAGATTAAAACCATTAACAAAAGGCCCTAACTCTTGCAATAATGAGCACTGCAGCTAGCTCTATATGCTCCATGGAGCACGACGACGGTAGCACACTTGGATGGATGTCAGAATATCATCACCATGTTCATGTTCCTCTGAAATAGAAACTGACAGTATAAATTAAAACGCAGTGAGAGGCTCTGATCCTCAGAACCTCACCACCAACAACGTACCACGGCACCCGACTCCAACATCAGTCATCCCAGTGCAACACACAAATGACAAGGAGTCCACAGGAGTTTATCAACTAAAGTCGATATCAGTCCTCCAAACTCCACAACAATATATATACAGTCAATGTGTCAAATCAGTCATTTGGCTGAATGACTGAAACTTCCAGTCATTTGGTCAAGTACCTGTGACCATCAGTCATTTGGCCAAATGCCTAAATTAGCCAGTCATTTGGCCAAATGACTGAAATTGACCACCTGGTGAGTATTCATTGAGGGTTTGAAAAATAACAACACCGTGTGTCATCTTTATTTATATTTATTATAACAGAAATGAAAAATCCAAGTTTGTTAATCAAATAATTCAAATACAATCAACATATATTCAATAATTGCCATAATATAGTGGAGCCTACTCAATTGGATCGCTATAAACCTGTTAAATGAATATAATTTCCAGACATATTGAACAATTATTTAGACAATCGCTGAATTCGCTATCAATAACCAAATAAAGGTATTTAATCTATTATATCTTGCTTGACAGACCTCCATGAGCTCTGTCAAACAAGATATAATAAAATAAATGCTTAGTTAACCAAATACATTCAACACATGTTCTATAATATAATATACAATAGCATACATACGTAAGGCACAATATTCACATAATTCATTTCTTTGAACAATTTACACTGTTGTGACATCTATTGTTAGGCCTATAAAAAATAAAAAATCTGTTTCTCAGGCCCTCCCGCATGGTCCTTTTGGTTGCCGCATGCTCTCTTTTTATAACCAAGTTAAACTTAAATAAAATTAAAATTAAATGGTTTATGTCTGATATTTTACCGAAGTTAAAAAAATTGATGAATTTGTCCCTTGAGTGCAAGAAGGCTTTGCAATGCTTTAGCATTGCAAACCCTAAAGCATTGCAAAGCCTTCTTGCACTCAAGGAATGAAACACACCACCACCCATGCTATTCTGTAGATTATGAGGCCAAAAACTTGAACCAAGAACATGAACTTTTGATGGCAAAGAAGTAATTACTGAAATAAAAAATAAAATAAAAAAACGCTCGCCCGCATGCAATTTCACAAATAATGGCCTGAGAAACAGAAGATCTACTTTGTGTGGCCTTACATAAAACATTATTTTTGAAACAAGCACATCTCTTACTCTTACACCTCTTAGGTCCATTACAATTACACTTAACGAAACCTTGACCACCATGTGGAGACTCAATTTTGTTTGCTTGACGAAATGACACACTGCTATCACTGTTAATGTCCGATCCACTCAAAAGCCGCTGGGGACATAAGTCAAACTGGTTTCTACATTTCCCTTTCAGAATACCAGAAGGGCAACCTATTGTGTATTTTCCATTTTTCACAGCTAATATGACACCTAGAATGTTTCTGGGATCTCCACGTCCCCTGTCAACAGATGGAATAGGTACCGCTACATTATCACCAATGGTACCATCCTTGAGAATCACCGGCTTCACTTTACAACCTGCTCGGCCTGTTCTTGCTGTGCAGTTATTGCAAGTTTTCTTTTGGTGGCTATGTTATGTTCTGGTTGATTTGCAGGTTGTGGTAGAGTTGTCATTTCTGGTTGAGTTGTCATTTCTGATTGAGTTATTGGTTCTGATTGAGTTATTGGTTCTGGTTGAGTTATTGGTTCTGATAGAGTTGGTTCTGGGTGTTGAGTCGTTGAGCTGCTTGACAGAACTGACAACCAGCCATCTTCCGTCTGTAACTTTTGGGTGACATCATGAGGCCACGATGAAGAAGTTAAGCCAACCCTGGCTTTGACGCCAAATAACGTTGCATATGGTGATTGTTTGATGCCCACATTGTAGCTGGAGTTCTTCCGAAATTGCACAAATTTAACACCAACAGTCCTGTCTGAGGTATCGTTTTCACTCATCCATGCAACAAGCATGTCTTTGATGTCGTAATTTGCTCGTTCAACAGATCCTTGACTTTGTGGGTGATGTGGCTTACCATGCACTATCACCAGCTCCGGCCACATTTCCTTTAAATCCGAAATTATTTGAGCTGAAACTCTGAACTGATCAATGATAGTTCTTGTCTTGTGATCTCCTAAAATAATCAATACTGGTTGTGCATTATTTGACATATTGACTGAACTTCAAATTCCCAATCAGGCAAACTGTCAAATTCAGGACACTGAATTTCAGTCATTTGTCCAAATGACTGAAAAAATTTGGCATTTGGCCAAATAACTGACGGTCACAGACATTTGACCAAATGACTGAAAGTTTGAGGCATTTGGCCAAATAACTGATTTGACACATTGACTGTAACATATATATAACTGAGATACATGAATAATAACAATCATAATTAAATTCAAAATATTTTTTGTAAACAAAAATTTTTGAAAAACGCCGAAGTTCCCAAAGGGAACATAAAGAGCCCAAGGGCATCCCGATAGAGCCTAAGTGTGGACAAAATCCAAAGTTTTTTGAGCTACACTACCGGAATAACAATCCATGTATCCTACAGTATACTACAGTAATAGAATATAAAAAACTACCTATATATGAGGACGCTGATAATGTAAACAATGTCAATGTAAACAAGACATCAGGCACACAAAAAGGCCCAAAGTCAGACAATTGAAATGCTATCAGATGCAAAGCTAGATCTTCTTACGAAGAAAAATGATACATCGGATAAAAGATGCAAGTCTAAACGGCCTAACACCCTTAGGGTGAGGACGTAACCCTGGGGAAGAAACAGAATAATATTCTGTAATAAATGTTAAACTCCCAAGAAATTTAATAAAAAATTTCATAAAAAATAGCCCAAAAGCTTAAGAGTTTAACAGGAAGGGTTCATGGAAGGATAGCGGAATAATCATTAACAAAAATGATGACGTCAGGCATATGTCCCGAAATTAGGAAACATAAAATAATTTTATAAACATTATAAAGTTACAGCCCTGAACGCCCAAAACCACCAATGAACACTTCCTTCATCCAATAACAGCCTTGTAATCACCAATTCTTGCAATGATTTGTGTCTGGCATCCTCAAAAAAGGAGATTTTAAAGCACAGATGTCATTTCATTGTTGATGACTTCAGGGCCAAACAAAGAATGATGTTGACGCCAATTCCGGTCACTTCCTGACGTCTGCGCATGCGCAGAGAGTAAATGTATGGAGGACAAGATAGGACTTTTAATGTTCAGTTTTGCAAACAAATTTTGGGGATTGGGGGGATTCAAAATTTGTGTTTGGCCCTCAATAACATTGAGTTAAGAACCAGCTAGTCTGGGCCACTGGTGTACAGTGTAAAAATATAGGTGACGAGTGAATCACAGAGATCAGGTTGAGATCTGTGATGTTAATGTGGTATATATATCAAGGTCGAGAAATGATAAATTTAAAGTAATTTGTATATTTTTTATACTTACCAATGGGCCAGACTTAGCTGGTGCAAACTCGATATAATTCAGGGCCAAACACAAATTTTGACCCCCCCCCCCCCAAATTTGCATACAAAACTGAACAAGAGGCCCCATGGGGCCTGAAGCGCTCATCTTGTACAGAACACAATTTAAACAGAGTCCAAGAATGAGACTACATTAAGCAAGCCATCTCCATAGGCTACACTGTCAATCCTTGAGTCCCTCAGGAGTGACAAAAATAATCTGGGCATCATGCCTTTTCTTCAGTTGATCATAAGTAAAATGGAGAGCTGCCCTATGAAGCCCCTTGATACAACCTATGTGGATTAATCTTAGTACCTCTAGAGGGTACTGATTACAAAATTTTTAATTCTTCAGCAAAATGGCCAATTCCGGCTCCCATAGAGAGCCCAAATATTAACCCAGGCTCTTGATTTGAACACAGTTAAATCTGACTTCCCTAGAGATGTTGTGTACCGAATATGAAAGCATTCTGACTGTTGGATCTGAAGAAGAGAAATTGTAAAGAAATTTCTTCGAATTGCACTAAGTTAAAATTTGGGCTACCATAGCGTGCCCAAATATTAACCTATGGATCCGATTTGAACAAACTTGAATCTGACCCCCCTAGAGATGTTGTATACCACATGTGAAAGCATTCTGACAAGTGAATCTGAAGAAGAAGATTTTTGAAGAAATTTTCCCATATATAGTCAAGTTAAATTTCACGTTCCCATATGGAGCCCAAATATTAACCTAGGCACTCCAATTGAACAACCTGGAATCTGACCCCCATAGAAATGTTGTATACCAAATATAAAAGCATTCCGACTGGTGGATCTGAAGAAGAAGATTTTTAAAGAAATTTCCTCATATTGCACTAAGTAAAAATTTGGGCTACCATAGTGAGCCCAAATATATACCTAGGGATCTGATTTGAACAAACTTGAATCTGACACCCATAGAGATGTTGCATACCAAATATCAAAGCATTCTGACTGATGGATCTGAAGAAGATTTTTTTTAAATTACCCTCCATATTGAACAAAGATAAAATTTGGGCTTCCATAGGAAGCCCAAATATTAACCTAGGGACTTGGTTTGAACAATCTAGAATCTGACCCTCATAACAATGATGTATACCAAATATTAAAAGTTTCTGACTGGTGGTTCTGAAGAAGAAGATTTTTAAAGAATATTCCCCATATTACCCTATGTTAAAACTTCGGGCTCCTGTAGAGAGCCCAAATATGAACCAATGAGCTTTATTTCAACAAACTTTTATCTGATCCCCCTATGAATGCTGTATACCAAATATCAAAAGATTCTGATGATTGGTTCTGGAGAAAAGATTTTTTAAAATTTTGGCAAATATGCTGACTCAGCATTTTTTCGATGCCCCCCATTACAGAACACCCTAACATAACCGATGGCAATTTTTTTTTTACCATTCAATTCTACTGGTCATAAGGATACTTCATACCAAATAAAAGCTCTCTGTTCCGTGTGGTTTGGGAAATATGGGCGTTTGAAAATATTTCTATTTTTAGCTCCCAGGGTTCCCATGGGGATGCAGGAATTTTTTTTTTTTGCATGGGTCAAGTACTTATGATCCAATACTACCACAAACCAAATTTGGTTCATACTGGACCATCGGTTCAGAAAATAGAAATTTTGGGCGGGGCCAAAAATCTTACCCCTCCTATTACAAAGCCAAATATTACTTCACGAACTTCGTTTGAACAAACTTGATTCTACACCTCATATGGAAGCCCCATAGCAAATATCAAATCATTGTACACACTGGTTCTTGAGAAGAAGATTTTTAAAATATTTTGGAGCATTTTCCCCCACTCCCTCCCTATGGGGCTGGGCATGCTGAGTTGAACAAAAATGAAATGCCCCTTTAGGACCATCACTCACACAAACTTTCACTTGAATTGGCCCAGTGGCTTTGGAGGAGAAGACCAAAACATGGTGTTGACGGACGACGGACGAAGAGCGATGAGATTAGCTCAGCTTGACTTTGTCAAGATGAGCTAAAAAGTTAAGTCCTATCTGGTCATCCATACTTTTGTTAACTCCGCATGCATGGTAACCAGGAAGGTACTGAAATTGGCGCCAAGCATCATTCTTTCTATAGTGCCTGCTAAATATTATAATCAGCAGGGGGATACAAGTGCCCACTCATGGGAGGGCCAAGCCTGTCTGGGCCATTGGTAAGTGTAATAAACAGCTGCGCCATGAGCGCACGATACACCTGTTATTAATTACAAGAGGGAACCACACAATATGAGTATACATATGTACTTGTCAGGTTACATATACTTGCCACCAAAAAATCATGAAATTGCTCAAAGTCCAACATGTGGAAAATTGCCTATATTTTGAGGAATAAAGTCCCATAACTCTGGAATGACAAATCGGACAGCGACACATATCGAAAGGGAGATTCCTTCTATCAACATATACTTGCAACCAAAAAATCATGAAAATTGCTCAAAGCAATTTCAAGTTATGGTTTGACATGTGAAAAATAAAGTCCCATAACTCTGGAATGACTAATCGAACGGCGACACCAACCGAAAGGGAGCTTCCTTCCATCAACATAAACCACCTACAAAAAATCGTGAAAATCTCTCGAAGCGTTCTTGAGTTATCGAACGTGTAAAAAATCAACAATTTTCTAAGTAATAAAGTCCCATAACTCTGGAATGACTAATCAAACGGCGACACTAAACGAAAGGGAGCTTCCCTCCATCGATATACACCACCTACCCAAAAATCACGAAAATCTCTCAAAGCATTCTTGAGTTATCGTACGACATATGACCGGACGGACAGATGGACGGACAGACAGACGTACAGCGGTATACCATAATACGACCATTTTTTCAAAACGGGCGTATAAAAAATATACAAATTACTTTAAATTTATATTTTTATACTAATAACCAATGGCCCAGACTTAGCAGAATAGTAAAAAAGGCTGGAGGGCCTAGGACTTAAAGGAAAATCCAATCTCTCAATTACTTTGATAAAGAATAGCACCTACAGGAGAATAGAAGACAGAGGAATTACATATGTCCTTCTCTTATAAAAAAAGAGAATGACATAACACCAACAAAGTAATTGAAAATTACACAATTTCTCCATTTAATGACAGCGTAATGCCTTATGCTAATTCAGTGAAGGAAACCAATTATAAAGCTAGTCCAGAGAAGGAGATGCTTTATTCTCATTTAACAGCGTCCGAGGATTGTATAGAAATGCTCGTTTGACACGTGACATATACCGTACTGACCCGTATCGAAGCCCAGGGGGTGCTTGCAGTGGAATAAATGTAAACTGGGGGTGGGCTTAGGCATGGGGGAGACAGCTTGCACGAATCGGTCAAAGGGTGTCGGGCCGGGAATTTTCAGAGTCAGATGAAGCCACTATGGGCACATGCACTTACAATGTCTCAGTTGAAAAAAATGGTACTCGCCTTCCTACAGATGTTTGCTTAAGTATTCAACGTATATGTTTTTTCAGCTTTTGAACTTCAATCATCAGTTTAATAAAATTAAATAAAATGAAAATCCATGTGTTGTTGTCATTTTTACAGGTGATTATCGAAACCGGAAGCAGCTAGAAAAACTCCAAACCACCTGTTTAAAAACACACTATAATTATAGTCTGTTTCTGCTAGATGGGTTGCTGTTTTGGACAATTTCAGGGGAGGAAAAATGAATATAAAAAAAATAAAAAAAATAACCAGATTCGATGTGGGCGAACAGAGGGAGGAAACTCGTGGGAGAGATAAAAATAACAATACTATATTCATAGCATAACAACAATATATTATCCAAGAAAATCATCAAACAACAAAATTAATTAAAAGAATACAAAGTCAAAAAAGTAAAAAATAGCACATCAAGAGAACAGTTAAGACAATACTTCAAAACAGAAATTGAGAGCCCAATTTAATAATTCTACAGGCCAATGAACGAACATGATCAGATATTTGGGTACGAAATGTCCAGATGCCACCCCCACCCCCCAGCATCACAACAACAAACCCTAAAAACACAATCATTTGTGATTGATTTCGCCCCCTCCAATGACAGGGGCCTAAAATATTATCTTTGGTGGGGGATTTACGTTCCAAGAAAAGTGTCACACAGTGAAACGGTATTTTGTAACAACTCTGAACGGTTCACAACAAAATATCTCGTCGTTCCGAACCCAATGTTTTTTTGAGTACGAATCGGTCAGATATTTGGATACGAAAACGTCCAGATGGCACCCCCTCCCCCCCCCCCCCCCCCCCCCCCCGCATCACAACAACAGACCCTAAAACACAATCATGTTTTAAAACTTAAAGGGTGAATCACTTGGTGTGCTCTGGAATGGTAATTCTTGTCTAAGGGAGGTAATCAAATTAGCTATCAAAGCACTTGATGCTGGTCACCGTTGCAGTGTCGTTAAGCTGACAAGTCAAAACATCAGAACAAACCTTATTACTTCAAGCGAAGTTTAAGACGCCAGTATTGCACTTTCTCTGACGGATTGCTGGTTTGGAGTTCCAGCCTTAAAACGTCTCCCATGCCAGTCACTTAACCGTGGCAAAATTTATTTTTCAGACGAAAGAAATATACTTGAAATTTAATCGAGTTTCAAAAGCAAATATATTCTTACAGAAAATACCCATTAAACGGTGAGGAATTTACGTTCCCAGAAAAGTGTTACACATTGAACGGTTCATAACAAAATATCAGGTCGTTTCGAACACAATGTTTTTGGATGTGAATCGACCAGATATTTAGGCACGAAACTTTCAGATGCCCCCCTCCCCCTGCATCACAACAAACCTTAAAAACACAATCCCTTGTACACCGTAACAAACAATACATCAACAACCAAAGTTTTCCTCGAGAGTCTCAAAAGATTCAAAGTCAAGTTCGTCATCTGACTCACTCCCATTCATTTATTTACTTATTTATTGGTGTTTAAGGTCACATATTTCTGCACAATGGCTAACCATGACCGTGACAGTTTTACGGGTGGAGGAAGCCGGAGTACCCGGAGAGAACCACCGAGCAACGGCGAGCAACTATCAGCTCCCCAACATACCAACTCCACACAAGCAGGGTTAGCATTGGTTGAAGACAGGTGCACCATCAACGTACAGTACGCCTTAGTACACAGTGTCACCGTGCCCCCACGTGGGCAATGGGGGTGAAGTGTTTTTCCCAAGGACACAACGTGGTGGCCGCAGGTGGGATCGAACCGAGGACCTCTCGGCTTGCAGCCTGCACCTTTACCAACTGAGCCACCGCACCCCCAACTCACTCCCATCCTCAGAAAATAAAACACCTGGACGGGTGTCGTTGTCACACTCATCGGATGACTTCTCATCACGGAAACTACCGGTATCAACACCACAGTTTTTAATTCTGTTGCCCATCATGTAATCTTCACTTCCATCCAAATTGTTGCTAATGCCACATGACAAGAATGATTTAATAATGGATATATCATCAAATTGCTCCCATGCCTTACTTATCCAATTGATGACATGTTGCCAAGTTGGTTGAATGTAATTTCCACGCTCGTTTCTAGTAGGTTCCTTTTCAAACCAAACAGTCCACTGTTCACAAAGTTTTGATTTGAACACTCTATTAACATGCGTGTCCATAGGTTGCACTAAAGGTGTACAACCACCTGGCACTAAATCTACATCAGTGCCCCTCCTTTCAAACCTATCAATGGTTTCCTTCGTATAATGGTGCTTGTATGTGTCTAACAAAATAAGTCTACGAACATCATCAGTGTTGGATCCCCAAACTTTTCTAATCCAGAGCTGCATTTCGTCAGATGTCATCCACCTGTTCAATGTTGTCAACACCTTAACATTTTTGGGAAATTTCAAATTAGATAGAACATTTGGTCCTAACACACCTTTCCTCTCTTTGAATATAATATAAGCAGGTAGCTTCTCACCATTTGCACGTGCAGCCAGGACCACAGTACATCCCTTCCTAGCTGCACCTGTATTTGCTATTCTAACTGTTTTTTCACCCTTAATATTGTTTGTGTAGTTTGGCACAGTATCAAATCTAACTATAGTTTGGTCCATATTCACTATATTATGGAGAGTATAGTCATGTTTGTGTCTCAGCTGTTTGATGGACGATCCAAATTGTTCAATTTTCTCTTTGAAGTCGGAAGGCATTTTTTGCCAGTCATTTGTTCCTTTTCTTATTCCAATGCTATAACGTCTCTTCCATCCGACTAACCAGCCATTAGAGGCCTTAAAACCATCGATGTGCAGTTTTCCTGCGATCTCCCTTGCCCTCGATTGCAGCATAAAGTTGGAAACAGGTCGACCTTCAGCTCTTTGATCGCACAACCACTGAAATGTCAGTTCTTGTACGATAGAGGCTCTTTTCCCTGGTGTATTGTTGTTTTTTTTTCAGATCTTTTCCCTTGTAATTCAATTGCAGCTTCTCGTAATCCCTGTCCCACAGTCTCACTTGTTTCCTGTCTATGTTGAACTGTTTTGCAGTTTTTTGCTGGTTTCTACCATTTTTTCTGTGCCACTCTATGACTTCCAGTTTAGTTGCTATTGTGTAACGGGTACGAATTCCTGATTTAGTGTAGAAGGGTTCCATAACGATGATTGATTTGGATTTCATAACCCCTTGCAACACTTTTTATAATGTTGGTGAAAAAAGCCATATAAGATCATCGGCAGAGTTGAAAGAGACACATTTTGTCTGTAACTGTGTTGTCAACACAACCACATGCAGTGACCGTTGGGAACGGCGAGCGATCGCGCACCGCTTTTTCGTATACCGCGAGTAATTAGTCGCGCACCGTTTATCTTCCGGTCGTGTTCAAAGCCTTCGTCGGAGAAGTGCAAAGTTTTTGAGGCCTAAATTGAAAATATTTAGTTATTCTAAGAATTTGTTTATTAACCAAAGGAAACTGATAAAAATAGTAAAAAAAGAAATTCAAACCAGGGCTTTTCTCCACCCCTTGAAAAAATGGACCTGGGCTTTTTCTCCTTTGTTGCAAAAATGACCAGGGCTTTTCTTCTCCACCAGGGCTTTTCTCCATCATTCGGTGTAGATGTGGCAGTTCTCCTGCTCGTAATTCCCTTCGCCCCCCCCCCCCCCCCCCACCCCCCCACCCTCCTCCCCGGCACCACACATACACATACCTATGCACCATAACGGCACTCCAGCGAACTTCGTGACAACATGTATGCTCCGAAATGAAAGTGACCTGCTACAAGCTGCAATACCCCCCCCCCCCCCCCCCCCCCCCCCCCCCCCCCACTATTCCAGAAAAAAAACATTTTGTTTGGGCAGTTCCATATTTTTTCGGGGCATGTTAGGGATGACAAAATTATGAAAAACTCCTCGAAAAGTTAAAAATTTAAAGTAATTTATATATTTTTTATACTTACCAATGACCCAGACTTAGCTGGTGCTAACTCTAACAAAACCAGGGCCAAACACAAATTTTGCCCCCCAATCCCCAAAATTTGCATCCAAAACAAAAAGAAATCATGTCCTAAAGGACCTCCATACTACGCCCCCACTGCGCATGCGCAGTGTCACGGACGTCCCGAAATTGGCGCCAATTATCATTCTTACTGGCAGTGCCTGGTCAGCGCTATGTACTCAGCGGGGAGGCAAGAGTTCCCAACTCCTGGGAGGGCCATCCCCGTCTGGGTCATTGGTAAGTATAAAAAATATATAAATTACTATAAATTTTTTAACATTTTTATACTGTACCAATGACCCAGACTTAGCTGAATAGTAAACAGGCTGGAGGGCCCTAGGACATAGAGGAAAATCCAATAAGCTCAACTATATAATAAAGAGGTAACCCCTTAAGGAGAAAAGGAGTATTAGGCTTTACATGTTATCTTTCTTATTTAATATTAAATTAGAAAGATACAATACCCTTAATAATTGAGCACAATAATATTCATGTTCTCTATTAACATCCAGTATATCCCTTATACTAATTATTTTTAAAAGTAAGCCAATAAATAAAGTAGTCCAGAGAATTGAGACTCTTTATAGTCATTTAAAAGTGTCCGAGTATTGTATATTAAAGCCCGTTTGACACTTGACATATACAAATGCTTCACACCGAGCTACACTTTAAAAATAAGACATGAATGAATTTTAACATTAATATTACACTTTAAAACCATCCCGGAAGCGACTCAGAAATACTGACTTGGAGGAGGCATTCCCTTGCTTTTCAACTATAAAGCAGGTGACCCTAAGGGAACACCCCCCCTCCCCCCTTCCCCTTGCCCTGGGTCAAATAGCCCAGAGCGAAGAAGGGGCAGCCGGACGGAGTCACTGCCGGAACAGGAAAGCCTGCATAACTATAGTTGCAACTGTTTTAGTGGACGACATTCTGAGCAACAGATAACGGACCTAAACAATGCAGGTCTCCAGAAATGGACTCAATATTTCTGAGATAAAAATTCGTGAATGTGGATGGCTGAGACCAATAAGCAGCCTTCATTAAATCTGTAATAGCAACCACTATTAGCATAAGCCCAAGAAGTAGCAAGAGCTCTTACTTCATGAGCGGAAAATCTTAAGCACAGACTGCTGAGAAGAAGATAAACTCTCATAAGCAGTACGGATAGTTA